>OZ024903.1:74460311-74515311 GCA_964017125.1 Flabesymbios commensalis
ATAATAATAATAATAATAATAATAATAATAATAATAATAATAATAATAATAATAATAATAATAATAATAATAATAATAATAATAATAATAATAATAATAATAATAATAATAATAATAATAATAATAATAATAATAATAATAATAATAATAATAATAATAATAATAATAATAATAATAATAATAATAATAATAATAATAATATTAATAATAATAATAATAATAATAATAATAATAATAATAATAATAATAATAATAATAATAATAATAATAATAATAATAATAATAATAATCAAAATCAATATCAATATCTTATTTAGACAAGATAACATTTCTGATTTGGTGTTACAGGTAACTGAAAACATAATAATGAATGTACTTATGAGTAAATAGAAAGGTGAAAAGTTTGAAAAAGAACATTGCATATATTTTACAACTATATAGAACAAATCCATAAACATGGATAAAAAAAAGAAAAATTGACACAATTTGTCACAAACACATGTTGATGAAATCACTGATAGGTGGGCGTATGCCATGGTCAGGTATGACTCATTAACCAGAACTGTTGTGATGTCATAATAACAGCCTGTGAACCTTGTAAAAGGCCCGACACACCTAACATACCATGAAGTTAAAGATGATAAAAGAATAAAGTAATGCGCTTAATACATTTATGCTGAATAGTCTAGTATAGATATGAATTGTGGAACTATTATGAAAATATAATTTCAGCGACTTACATGTAAAATATTTAAAAAATGCAAGATATAGAGATTTATAGAAAATTTGACTCATTAAATACTTATTAATTGTAGATATTGGTATTGGTATTGGTAAGGATACCGGTACGAAATTATAATTTAAATTATACAATAACATGCATAATCTATGTAAAGTAAAGATGAATTAAGGAAAAACCATTGATTTGCAATAAATACAAGTATGTAATTGATTAATGTAATGGATTATTACATAAGTTATAAAGTAACGATGTGTTTACTGCGCGTGTATGATACGGACGTTAAAGGATAATATTTAAGGACACACACTGTCGATGTGTTCACTGTCTTTAACTAGAATAGGTGCCGCATTCTCTGCCTTCTTCAGGAATACGTTTCCATCAATGGCCCAACATTGGAAACACTTACTCTGGACCTGCTTTTGGCTTGCCAGGTAATATAAGTGTGACCATGCCCGTGTCAGGTCGTCGCTGACAAGCACCTTGCTGTCCTTCAGGGCGGGTCTGGATTTCATAAATTGTCTCTTGATCCTCCAGCTCAGAAACCGACAGATGATAGCTTGATGTTTTCCTGTTCCGGGACGTCCCACCCGATGAGAACGGCTGCTATCTTCGACCTTAAGTGGTACTTGCATTTTCGTGGCCAGTTTGAGTATAATGGTGTCTGTGTTTTCGTCTTCGTTTTCTTTTTCGCCAGTCCAGATTCGCACATTTTCACGTCTGCTGTACATCTCTTGCTCGTCTGGCTTTGCATCCTGTATTCGCTGTTTATTCTCCAGCTCTGCTACTTTCTGCTCCAGCACTTGAATAGATTTCTCCTGATCCTCAACCTTCTGACGTAAAGAGGCTGATATAATGTCACCCAGTCTATTACATATACGCTCATCACCAAGAGCTGTCAACAGGTTGTTTACAAATTCGGTAGTCATTCTCTTCAGAGGGGGGGGGGGGGAGAGGCTCGGACTTGAGTCAATAGAGGGTGACGACTCCTCTCGTGTACGCTTTCTCGTGTCAGGAGTAACAAGTGGGTCAGCTTCTTCTAGCATTGATTACCAGTCTTGTGTACAGTCAATAATGTATTGTTCGCCTGATAATCCAAGTGCGTATAGTCAATCAATACATTGATTCATTTGAGAGTTTAAAACTAAAACATCCGAAAATTCTCTCTTTTGGTCTGTTTTTGATAAATACTGTTTAGCCAGGTGAACCTTTGTTAATTCATTCAAAACATTTCCAAAATAGAGACATTTATGCCGGGCGGTTTCACACTAAATTAATGAAAAGTCGTCGCTAATTCACAACACTTCCACACATGGAAGCCACATTGTATACATTGTTTCGATGTTTGTGTTCTTGTACAAGGCACTTTACCCTCAAATGCTTCACTGGACTCAGATGAAAATGAGTCACTGGTAGGACAGAGATATATGGCAATGTGTACGATAAGTTCAATGCGCCAAAATGGCTGCATGACTGTATGTTCCCCGTGGAGTTGAAATGGTACAGGGATGAACAGGTCTAGTGACCAAGGGGTAAAATGTAAAGTCGGATGTCAAGTCTTCGAAATTGATATCAGATCATAAACCAGCATCTATACCTTTATTATAACGGTGGGTGTATATTCCCTGGTATTTAAAATGATAGGCCTACCCTTAGTTAAACCCGAATATAACCTTCATCTAAGCCCATCTCAGCCCATTCCCCCGGACTCGGACTCGGACCCGGACCAAAATAATGTTAACTGTTCACCATGATTTTTTCATTCACATTTTACATGATTGTATCAGGCTGTCCAGAGATCCTAATCTTCCCTCTTTTTCCTACTTTTAAAGTTCTTCCCATTTTTCCAACTTTTTTTATTATTCTCATTGTGAATGAAAATATTATTCCCATGAAATAATAATATGCAGGATTTTCCGTGGTAATTGTGTTCAGTCGCAGGTTTTCTTGCTCAGTTAAGCTCATGGATTTTAAAAAAAACGTATTAGATAGGCCTATCTTAGTCGCGCTGCACTTCCAAGACCCAAAAGGGACACGAGAAGTCATCCTCAAAAATGGAATTTGTATATTTTGGGAAACCATATTAAAATCTTGTAGCCTTTGTGTGGCCTCCATTACGCAGTCAGAGGTGAACCCTTACAGCGCGGGGATCGAGTTTAGTCGTCAGAATCTGACGTCCGTAGACGTGGACGAGCAGGCTCAAAGAACCATGTTTAGTTTGTTAAGACGTAGTAGACAGCTTGATCTACCACTAGATATCCAGCTAGAATTGTTTGACACACTAATCACGCCAATTCTCACATACTGGTACGGCTGCAAAGTGTGTGTGTCGAAAATTTAAATATCATAGAAAAAATTGCATGGTTTCATTTTGGTAAAAAAATTAATATTATGCGAGAAAAAAACATTTCTGTTGCTATGTAGTTGCTATGTATAGAATACAGTATTCTAAAAATGTTAATAATATAACAATTTCTAAGTGGTTAACTAGTATAAGACAAACCCTGGATAACTTCGGTTACGGTTATATGTGGTGGCAGCAAGATGTAAATATCAATAAATTCCCACTTATTGTACAGCGCTCACTGCAGGATTAGTATAGACAAGATGACTGGAATAATGCTGAGTCTATTTCAGATAAATCTGACTTATGCCGATTATATAAACTTGACTATAATCTGGAATCCCACCTGAAAAACCCGTCAGCTACAGCTCGAAGAATAATATGTAAATTTAGAACATGTAATAATAAATTCCCCGTAGATTCAGGTCGATATGCTAGCCTCCCAAGATATTCCAAATATTGTAATAATTGTAGTATGCAGCGTCTTGGCGATGAATACCATTTTCTATTAGAATCCCCTTAATTACGGGAAATGAGAAATGCATTTTTGCCACATTTTTTTTACAAATTAATAACCGTAACATGTACAAATTCCAACAGTTAATAAGCTCACAGGATGTGGAAGTAATTGGCAAATTGTTCAAATTTATTAAAGCTGGATTCGAGCATCTTCAACTATACATATTATAATATTAATATTACATTGCCTATCATCATTACATTAATGTACCACTTCTAAACATATCTATGAATGTGACATATATTTCAAACTTTCAGTATATTTTTTACACTGTTATTGTATCACCATGTACGTCATGCCTCCACGAGAAGTCAGAGCTATAATAAACCTTGAAACCTTGTATAGACTAGTTTCCAATACGGCCGATTTTAAAAATGGCCGCCACCAAAAGTACCGAAATCTCCTGAAATACATTAATAACCATATCTTGGCTTTTAATCCAATTAGAAAGATGATTTTACTGGATAATCATGCATTTTCCTAGTCAAGGACTTGGCTAAAACTATTATTACATATTTTTTTTGTGTGTGTAAAGATCAAAGAGGCCTCAAAAAATAACAAAAAATCACATGTTTTAACACTATATCAAAATTCATCACAGAAGCTATAGAAAAACTCCATAAATACAGAGTTTTAAAGGTCTTATCAATCATAGTATAGAAAGGGTACACAAATGTGGACTTAAAACATAGTATTTTAATAAATTGTGTATTGTGATTAGGCTCGTTTTCAATGCAATATAAGAAAGCTATTTTTAAAATTAAATTCGCTATGTGATAACAATTATTTTGAAATGTTAATAACTAATGATAGCATACGTAGTATAGAAAGAATACTTATTATTTTAAAGTTAAATATATGTAAATTTTACATATACTCTGAAAAAAATAACTGTAGATATATATTTTTTAATCAATTTAATAGTACCGGTATGCTTTTAAATTTGCAACCCCAATCTAAAAATGATTAACTGTAGAGCAAAGTGAGTATGATATTGTTACGTACAATTTAGCTTGGATATTTTAAAGGAAAAAGTGTAAAAATGTTTTTCACATCGATGGATCGATGTGACGACGCAATCAACACTTAGAACACATTTTGAGAGTAAAATATCTTTATTTTGCTATATGGTTCAAAAAACTGAATTTCGTCGATACATATATGTCAAAATACATACACATCATTTATTGTAACAATAGGTATTTTATTAAACAAATTACTATAAAATAAAACATTTTCTGATGACTTTCAATCTAAGAGTGGTCACAATATGATATTTGTTTCACAAATAAATTAGAATAAGTTCAATTTGCAAAACGGCCCTTGATAGCAATAGACAACTTCCTGTTCCAGTTAGCTTATTTGGATTTCTGACGGAGAACATTAATACTAGTATAACACAACCTTGAGTAAATACATAAACACTACGTTTTTTTTTGTAATTTCGAGTGAAAAAGATTCAGGTGTGGTGTAGAGTTTAGTTGTTGTTGTTCCAGATTGTTCTTCAAGGTTGGATGTATTCATCTAAGACAGACAAGTTAACGCATCGGGAAATTTGAGTCACTATGTTTAACCCGTTTTCTGCGTGAGAAATACTTATCATGTCTTCAAAATAAAACTTAATTATTTGTTGAGTTATTCAGTTTGGACGTATACCTACGTCTAAACTTATTGACTATGTAACGGATCTTGCTTTTTTATTATTACTTTAGGGCCCATAATTGAAAGGCTATTTTTCACAAGTCGAGTCGGTTTGTAATTATCAGACAACAAACTTTAAATATTCAGGGGTTACGCTGTGACTTGTCTAAGAGATTCAACCAACAGTGTTTGAGTTATGACAGATTAAAAGTCACTGGGTATCTGCAGCCATATTACATTAGCGTCGTCCGTAAATTTGTGGGTCAATCTGACTTATTTTACAACCATTTTCAGTGGTTCATAACTCCGAAGAGCATAAAATATATTTTAAATCCGTTTATTTTACCATAATCTCATATATAAGTACGTTATCCACATGCTTCAATGATACATCTTTTATAGTTTTTGTATTAATTATATTTGAAGGCAAGGGGTGGGGGGGGGGGGGAGGTAATTTCCAAGCAATTTCAATGACGGGTGAAAGCATTACATGTTGGCTGATATCCCCTGAATGAAGTCAGCCTGGTATGCGTGAAGTGTACCCAGGCCGGGGCGTCCTATTAAACCTTTAAACGCTACATTTGAAAATTTAAATATATTTATTCAATGTTTCAATGCTGGGCCAATGTCACAGCCTGTACCCTATTTCCTAGTGGTTGGGAGTTTCATCTTTGTTACTTAAATTTTTTTGGGTACATTTTATCGTGTGATTTGCTTGGTCAACTTTATAAATTATCTTGTTAAGAAGATTGATTCTTATTGTGATTCGCTGAGTAAACATTTGTGATGGCGCTCACTTTAATGCAATAGACAATATTAATTTTATAAATCAATGATAATTGTCTCAGATAATTTGTTTAACAAAGATTGATTAACTCTGGAGGCGATAACCACTTTGGTTGCTTTTATGCATTTATGCCAATTTGTGGTTGACTCACTGATTCCTTTCAGGAACTGTTTTTCCTGTGGGCCATTCTTTGGCATTGCCACTGCGGCCTTATGGGGTTTCAGATAGGTCTTGTTGTCAGGAACATATGTTTTTGGCCTTTTTCCTCATTTTTTGGAGTTTCATCTTTGTAACTTAAATTTTTTGGGTACATTTTATCGTGTGATTTGTAGGGCAAAAATTTACAAATAATATAAATAAATAAGAGGAGCAATTGTCGTTTCTAGGATTTGATTTAGCAAGAATTGATAAACTCTGGAGGCGATAATCACATTGGCTGATGGTAATTTGTGGTGGACCCACTGATTCCTGTCAGGATTGGTTTCCTGTGGGCTATTTTCTGGCCTCGCCAGTACAGCTTTCGGTTTCAGATAGGTCTTTGTCAAAACTATGTTTTTGGCACCTTTCCTCTTTGATTGGAGTTTTTTTTTGTTACTTTTGGTCAATGAAGCATACATACCAGCCACTCTTTATCTCAAATTAAAATATACAATATTTGTGCGCATAAGGATATTTAAAAATAATTCATGTTAGGAAGTTAAGATTTAACGTTCTTATTAGTAATAATTTAAATTAATGAGAAGAGGTATAGTTGATAATCTCTTGATTTCATTTTATATAATTAATGCAATTATGCCAATTTGTGATGACTCTGGAATAATCCCAGGGGCTGGTTTTCCTGTAGGCCATTCTCTGGCTTTGCCAAAGTGACCTTAGGTTTCAAGTGGATCCTACGAAATTATGTTTTGGGTCACCTTTTTCTTTCTAAGTTTTCTTCTTTGTTGTTTGTTTTGTAAAGCTTAGTGATCCAGCTGCTTTGAAATTGAAAAATAATAACAAAAAACAAAAAACAAAAAAAACAAAAAAAAAAAATGGCCACAAGAATTAAATCTTTCATCATTCTTACTTAGATATATATATATATAATAAATAATTTGTAAATTAAAATAATTCGGAAGAGTATCCAAGTGTAGGAGTGTAAGGTAAAAGCAATATAATTATTCAATTAAACTACTGCAAGAACATATTATTAGTCAATAAATACAAGGTCAGTTACAACAAGACTTGGCCAGTTGTTACAGGCCGCAATAATTATTGCATGCCTTATACGCATACATGATGCTCTCCGTCTAGCTTGATTAATCTAGCATCAGGACTTGCGCCAGCTGCTGAAATCAGTGTCAGTAATGATAGACAGGATGCATCCGGACTTGCGCCAGATGCAATGAACTTCATGAAGAACCAAACGTATGATTATTCATTTGTTAGTTCGGCAGGACTTGCGCCAGCTGTTCTAACTATAGCAAACATGATGGGGAGTGATTTGCCAACTGGATTTGGGCCAGTTGGTTTTTGATACAATATCCACAAGCTCATTCTTACAGGTGGAATTAGTTTAATCTAGCATCAGGATTTGCGCCAGCTGCTAAAATCAGTGCTAGCAAGGATGGGCAGGATGCATCCGGACTTGCGCCGGATGCAATAAACTTTGTGAAGAACCAAACATATGATTTTCCATTTGTTAGTTCGGCAGGACTTGCGCCAGCTGTTCTAACAATAGAAAACATGATGGGGAGTGATTTGCCAACCCGATTTCGGCCAGTCGGTTTTTGATACAATATCCACAAGCTCATTCTTACAGGTGGAATTAGCTTATTCTAGCATCAGGATTTGCGCCAGCTGCTGAAATCAGTGCTAGCAAGTATGGGCAGGATGCATCCGGACTTGCGCCAGATGCAATAAACTTTGTGAAGAACCAACCATATGATTTTCCATTTGTTAGTTCGGCAGGACTTGCGCCAGCTGTTCTAACAAAAGAAAACATGATGGGGAGTGATTTGCCAACCAGATTTCGGCCAGTCGGTTTTTGATACAATATCCACAAGCTCATTCTTACAGGTGGAATTACTTTAAATGTGAATGATTTATGTCCTTTTTCTTATCCCGTAGAAGAGAAGAAAAAGCTAAAATTTTGCTTTTTTGTCAATAACTGCGTGAGTAAGAAATTATTATTACTATTATTTTTTTATTTTTTTTAGAATTCTTTAGATCTTGCTTTTGAATGTATATGTAAACACCATTTTTAGTGAATACAGCAATACTCAAGATGTGGACCATTTCCTCATGTTCCTAATTTGCTTCAAATCCTTCTAAATCTATGTTTTGTGGTCTTCTTATGTTTTCAAAGTGTGTCTGCAATACCTAGGTCAGCTCAAAATGAGGTCTGTATACTTCTGTGGTCAGATTTTACACTTACAGAAAATACAATTCCACTGACATATAAATCCAGCCAGTCAAAACACTACTCAGACTTGCTTCATGTTATGATAATGTGTCCCTTATTATCTACATTTGGAAATTTTAATTATTTGGTTATCTATTCATTGCATGTAAATTTCAAGTTTCACTTTTGTAGACATCCTAATTTCAATTTAAAAACTAAATTTCAGACTATATAGCACTTCACTATAACTCCGAAGAGCATAAAATATATTTTAAATCCGTTTATTTTACCATAATATCATATATATGTACGTTATCCACATGCTTCAATGATACATCTTTTATAGTTTTTGTATTAATAATATTTGAAGGCAAGGGGTGGGGGGGGGGGGGTGGAGGTAATTTCCAAGCAATTTCAATGACGGGTGAAAGCATTACATGTTGGCTGATATCCCCTGAATGAAGTCAGCCTGGTATGCGTGAAGTGTACCCAGGCCGGGGCGTCCTATTAAACCTTTAAACGCTACATTTGAAAATTTAAATATATTTATTCAATGTTTCAATGCTGGGCCAATGTCACAGCCTGTACCCTAGCATTAATTCAAAGTTAGTTTATTCTTCCACCTTGAAAGCACACATATATATTTATTTAAAAGAGCACGAAATCAGGATCACTACTTACAATTATGGCACAATATAATATTCAAAAGGGCCGCAAGGACGCAAATTTAAAATTCCAATCAATCTGTGATAATACAAAAATGACCGTACCAGTTGCTTAAAATTCAAGTTGTAACTAACAAAATTAAAAATGGCTGCAAAAAACGCATATAACTTCGTCCAAACTTTTCTGTTATTTGAAAAGTACAGTCGCCCTCTAGTTAATAATTAGTATTCTGTATTATGTTAGTTATTATCCTAATGCCGTAACGTATGTATGTACATGTATGTGTGTATGTATGTGTGTAAGTAAGTGTGTATGTATGTATGTTTGTATGTGTGCATGTATGTACATGTATGTATATATATGTATAGATTCAGATTCAGATTCAGATTCAGATTCAGATTCATTTATTTGATCAAAGAGAGTAAGTACATAGTAATATAAAAGCAGTTGTATATATTATGATGATCAGGAGACCTCCACTAAGACCAAGCAATGGTCGCTAGCGTGGAGGCCACCTACATTACATTACATTTATATTACAGGTTTATTCGATATTTCAAGTACATAATAATGAAAGTGATGTTAACTCCCTGGCTATTACCTCAGTACTAAGATAGCTCGAAGACCGAGGCGACAGACAGGGAGCTATCATCAGACAATATAAACCAATATTGTGAATAGAAAAACTATTATATAGTAGTAGGCCTAAGTATCATAAAAAAGTTATTATAAAAAAAATGGCTAATACATTTGAGAATTCAGTTGCAATAAATACTAGAACTTAACGGGTAAATTTGAACCTTCAAAAATTAACACTCTATCAGACTGTGACATGTGTAAGGTATAGGCAATATGATAATTAAAAAGACGGAAAATTTGTTGTAATACAAAAACATATATTATTAAATTGCGCTACAAACATAGCACCGAGGAATATGACAAATACTGTCGTAGCTGTTTAATATTGATGATTTAGCATAAGTGATGACACCTTGCAAACTGTGAGTAAAAAACTTTTCCTTTATATTTGTTGGGCAGTTATTGATTGCATCGGGTATATTATATAATAAGCACTGTCTAGCAAATTCATGTTTTATACGACATTTATATAGATCTTGATTCCTTGTATTATAATTATGTCCACTTGTCCTGAACTGGAGATTCAGAAAGAATGTGGGCAAAGTGTGTTTTAAGTATTTGTAGTATAATTTAAATTGCTGTATTTTAAAAATATCCTCTGCTTTTAAAATATGCAAGTTTTTAAATAGTGGATCAGTATGGGCAAACATTTTGTTTTTTGTTATAATTCGAATACATTTCTTTTGCAACTGTGTTAGTTTGGATGGCTGGTGTCCCCAAACTATGAGCGAATAATTTATGTGTGGTAATAACAGTGAGTTGTAAAGCGTGATTAAAATATTTAAGGGTATATGATTTTTCAATCTTGTTAGGACGCCGATGATGCGTGATATTTTCAGGACAATGTGGTCTATGTGATCATTCCATTTCAATTGCTTATTGATAATTAAACCTAAGAAATTGAAGTTTTCGACGCATTCAATAACGTTATTGTCTATTTGTATTAATGGTATAGGTGTTTGTTTTCTTGCCGAACGAAAAACCATAAATTTGGATTTGGAAACATTAAGAGAAAGTTTGTTTACTTTAAACCATATTGAGAGTTTTGCTAGTTCTGCATTAACACTATCTGTATTATAAATAGCATTCTTTGTTATCAGAGTCGTGTCGTCTGCAAAAAGGATAAAATGAAAGAGATTGGAAGATTTATGTATATCATTCATATAAATTAAGAATAGTAAAGGCCCCAAAATGGAACCTTGAGGTACCCCAGTGGTTATTTTTAAGAAATTTGAGTCAGTATTATCATAATGTACATATTGTTGTCTATTTGTTAAATAACATTTTAATAAATTTATAGAATTACCTGTGAGTCCATAGCATTTTAATTTGTATAGTAATATATCATGGTCTAAGGTGTCGAAGGCTTTGGATAAATCAATGAATATAGCTACAGGTACCTCGCCTTTATCCATTTTAGATAACAACCTGTTTACTAGTTCTAAGGAGGCCAATTCCGTGGAATGACCCTTCCGAAAACCATATTGACTCTCGTAGAATAAATTTGAATCTTCAAAATATTTGTATAGTTGTTGATAAATTACTTTTTCAAAAAGTTTGGATATTGATGGTAATAGAGAAATGGGCCTGTAATTCGAAAATATAGATTTATCTCCCTTTTTGAATAATGGTATGACTTTTGCTATTTTTAATTTGTCAGGGAATATACCCGTTGTTAGCATTTGATTAACAATGAGTGTTATTGGTTTAACTAGGTTTAGTTTAATAGATTTAAGTAAGGTGTTTGATAACCCATCACATCCTGTACTATTTTTGCTATCTAAATCGTCTATCAGTTTGCTAACAAAATCTTCTTCTATGAGTTTAAAGGTCAAACTGTTATCATTTTGATTTAATAAATAGTTTTTAAAATTATTTCTAGACGGGACGCAAATTTATTTTGCCAGATTTGGTCCGATATTTGTAAAGAAAAAGTTGAATTTATTCGCAATACTAGTTGTACCTGTAACTACGGTATTGTCAATTTTGAAAAATTCAGGGAAATTTACTTTTTTTCTTTTCTTGCATAACATTTCATTTATAGCTGACCAGCTTTTTTTAAGGTTACCTTTTGCCTTTTGAAAATTTGTAGTGCAATAAAATTTTTTTGCCAATCTAATCGATTTTTTTAGTATGATATTATAATTTCGTAAATTTGTTTCTATTGTATTGTAATGAGGAGATTCATGTGGTGTTCTCCTAAGTGCCAAGTGTATTTTATTTTTGAATTTGATTGACTTTAAAATACCCGTTGTAATCCATGGCGTACTCTTGTGTTTGTATTTATTAAATTTAATTTTTTTATTTGGAAAATGTTTTTGTTTCAGTGCACATATTAAGTCGTGTAATACATCATAATTATTGTTGGGATTGGATTCCAAATTCACATCAAGTAATTCCATAATATTGGAGCTTGAAAGTTCTTCTTTAAAATTCTGGATAGCAATGGGCGTTTGTTTATTTATTGTTATATATTTATGTGGGATAATGTTGACCGTTCTTAGATTTATTGACATGAAATATGGTTGGTGATCTGAAAATCTATCTACAAGAATGCCAGACTTAGATTTTAAAGATATATCTGATAATTTGCAAAGAAAATTGTCGATAAGTGTACCTGTCCTATGTGAAAATCGTGTAGGCAAAGTAATTTCAGGCAAAAAGCCAGTAGTAGTAAAAGAATTATAAAAAGCTAATACTTTATCTTTAGTCTTTATGTCTAGTAAATTAATGTTGAAATCGCCAGCTATAATGACTTCGGAGTGGGATTGTTCCAATTGAGCTAATATGGGGGAAAATTCATCAATAAATGTTTTGTGATCGGTGGATGTTTCTCTAGGAAGTCGGTAGACATTCCCCAAGATTACTTTTCTAGAGAGCATATTGCTAGTTATTTCAATAATTTGACATTCCCATAAAGTTGAAATTTCCGGACATTTTATGATATTATAGTTAAAGTCGTCATTTAAATATATAACGAGACCTCCTCTTTGACTACAAGTTTTTCCTTGAGATATGCAGTTATAGCCATTTAAATTAAATAATGATATATCATCGTGCTCATTTAACCATGTTTCCTGAATGCATATTGCACTCAGAGGTGGACAACATAGTGTTACCTCATTTATAAAAATTTCAATTTCATCAAATTTTGATCTAAGGCTTGCAACATTAATACTTAATACTGTAAATGATTTGTCATTATCTTGTAGAAAAGTTAAGAAAGATTTGTGGTCATAGTAAGGAGAGTGTTTATCAAAATTCAAAGTAAAATTATCAAATTCTTCTTCACTGTTATGATTTTGTAATAAATCAGTCAATGTATTATTATTTTCGCCTTCTATAAATTGAAAGGGTTCGCTATCCATATAAAATTTGGGTAAACGTTATACTAACGTCAAATATAACAAGAGTAATAATGTGTAGGCCTACCACAAAGTTTAAATATATACATTTGTAAATGGTCATGAATCTGCATAAAGACAAGGTGCAAAAAAAAAGGAAATAGTGCAGACAAAACGAAAATGTCGACATGACTGTACAGCAAAAATTGTCGTGGTTGTCACATGTTGTGTGTGACGTGTTGATATGTTGTGACATTTAGACAAGAAAGAGTGGGGAGATGTACAATTCCAGATGATATGATTTGTCGAACCGAAGTTGCTCAGATGCCGGTCCATCGTCTGTTACGTTAGACCAATATCAAAACACCATCAATTCAGCGACCCGTATTTCATACATACAAATTTCACCCTCACCAGACACCAGACGCCAATCGGGGCCGGAACAAAGCTGGTCCACCGTCTACGACGTTGGACCAACGCTAAAACAGCACCGACCCAACTTCCTGAGTCTGCAAGAATATAACTAACTGTGATGTTTAAATTTACATAATAATATTACCATGTATACATATATTCTCCACTACCAGTATGACCATATAATGACATAAAAACGAGGTGTCATTTTCGATGTCGGCCCATATTTGTGAAGTTATTGGTATGACTGTGTGATTGATAATTCACAACATAGACATACACATGTGACGTCAAAACAAAGTCTTTATGATGCTAGACCGCCATCTGCGACGTTGGACAACATCAAAACAACACTGATTCAGCGTCACGATTAAAGAACATTTCAGTTATCATGGTTATAGCAAATTCGCAATATATAACATAATTTGATGTTTATATTAATATGTCAATATGACCACATATACTCAAACATGTAAATACATATATATGTACATACACGCATAAATATAGCTAAGCATAAAAACATATAAACATACGAATATATCCATACATACATGCATACGAACATGCTAGTTTGATATTTCATTACACATGTAATGTGCTGAAAATAGTGTCAGTGATGACAACATCAAATGAAAGAAACATTATGGAGCAGCACAACACCTGATAAGAATGAGTAAATAAAAGTGATAATATTTGTTATGGCGTAATTGTATGTAGGCAACCATGTGGGACCAGATAAAAAAGTACACTCAGTATAAAGTTCATAATAATTCGGGTGTAAATGAAAATTAAGTAAACATACCTTTTTAAAAATAAGAATTACCGAAAGTAACGGCTACGGAGTCATTGGGTAAGACTGTAGCCTGGTTTCCAGCACCCGATGTGCTGGCCTGCTGCACAGGTTGAGCAATAGTTTGTGTCTGTTGGGGAGATGGAGCAGTATTAGCTAATGGTGTGGATGCATGAAGTGGAGCTCCAGGAACTGTTGTATTAGCTAACTTTCTTAGTCTGTCCTCTAGCGGAACGTCTTTAGGGGGGGGTCACACTTACAGTTGAAGGTTGCTGTGTTTGGAGTTGTTGTTGTTTTGACTGGATTTGCTGTTGTTGCTGCTGATAAGGTTGCTGTGATTGAGACGGTTGTGGTGACAGGTTTTGTTGAGCTTGTTGCGGTGCTACTTGCTGTTGTTGTTGTAGGGGCTGTTGATGTTGCTGCTGTTGCTGCTGCTGCTGCTGTTGTTGTTGTTGCTGTTGTTGTTGCTGCTGTTGCTGTTGCTGCTGCTGTTGTTGCTGATGCTGCTGCTGCTGCTGCTGTTGCTGATGTTGCTGCTGCTGTTGTTGTTGCTGAAACTGTTGCTGCTGCTGTTGTTGTGGTAGCTGCTGTTGCTGCGGTTGTATGGATCTGGGATCGTTCTGTTGCATTGGTTTATTTTGTACAAAGAGAGGCCGGACAGATCCAGTGTTAGGACCAGTAGGACCAAATATTGGAGCACGAGGTGGTGGATATCGTGAGAAGCGAGGTCTGTAACCGCCAGAATGTCGTGACATACGTGGTCCCTGAGTGGAGGAACCCCCTCGTGTCTGGTTGTAAAAAAAACCTTTACCATTAGTTTGGTTGTTGCCTGTCCTTTTAGAACATGACATCGCATCTTCTATTGTTTGAGAGATATTAATTTTAAATTTCTCTCCAGTTTTTAGTAGGCACCAGACACAACCTTTAAATGACCATGACGTTTCCACCCTTTCATCATTACGAACTCGATTTAAAAGTTGTTTATTTTTCAGTGTCAGGTCGTCATGTATGGAGACGGTTCTGCCCTTAAGACCTTTTCTGGCCATGATCACCCTGTCTTTGTCACTGTTTCTCAAGAATTTCACAATTATAGGAGGAATGTGGGGTCTATCTTGATATTGTCTCATAGGTAATGGGTGTGCTGCCACAATTTCTGAGGGTTGAAGATTTATATTTAGTCCGTTGAAAAGTTGGATCACTGCTTTTGTTGTGTCTGTGTGTTCTGCTAATGCGTACCCGTAAATACGGACAGAACTATTACGGCCGTACTGTTCTAAATCATTGATTTGATTATCCATTGTTGATATTTTTGAATTCATGAAATTTATTTGATCTTCTAGTCCCTTTATGGTGTTGTCACGTTCAAGGCTGGCCGTCTTCAGAGTTTGAACATCTTCGTGCAACTGGTTATTTTGTGCAAGTGATTTGTCCAGAGACTGTTTCATTTCTTTTATCAAGAAAGTTAAATCACCCAGTTCTTCCTTCACGATTCGTGAAACAAGATCCTGGTTTTCCTGCGAGCCGGTGATATCTGCAATGTCATCATCTGATAAAGACCGCTTTTTACCTTTTTTCCTGCCGGCCATGATACAGCTATAGAAACCCAAGGGTTAACCTGAACGTGTCACATGCGATCACCTCCAAATCTGTTGGGTCCAGTAATGTTGTATGCGTGTGTACAGATCCTCAGGAATTCACTGTATAGATCCTTTGTGTATATATACTGAGATGGGCGACAATGGGTGCAGCTCACAATATGTATCAAAATCAACAAAATAATGTCATATTAATCAAGTATTTCTTCTTCCATCACATCTCGACACGAGCCAAATTCTTAGTTATATCATTTCACAATAAATACTTCGAACATCTCCCTCTCTATCAAGAGAAAACGAGGGTTTACATCATCTACATGTTTAGACCTGCCGACCGGTTTAGATTTGTTCTATATATGTATATGTATATATATAAGTATGTATGTATGTATGTATGTATGTATGTATGTATGTATGTATGTATGTATGTATGTATGTATGGATGGATGGATGGATGGATGGATGGATGGATGGATGGATGGATGGATGGATGGATGGATGGATGGATGGATGGATGGATGGATGGATGGATGGATGGATGGATGGATGGATGGATGGATGGATGGATGCATGGATGGTTGGATGGATGGATGGATGGATGGATGGATGGATGGATGGATGCATGCATGCATGCATGCATGCATGCATGCATGCATGCATGCATGCATGCATGCATGCATGCATGTATGTATGTATGTATGTATGTATGTATGTATGTATGTATGTATGTATGTATGTATGTATGTATGTATGTATGTATGTATGTATGTATGTATGTATGTATGTATGTATGTATGTATGTATGTATGTATGTATGGGTGTACAGCAACACCCTTATGGGGCAGTTTGTACGTCCAATACCCATCTATGGGGCACTGACGGTTTTGTGGGCCATTTTGCACAGCCCCACAAAACTGAGCACTAGTATGCGTGTAGGGTGACTTTTTTAACCTTCTCAAATTACCTTAAAAAAATCCCCATAGTTATGTACTCACATGGTGTGTAAGAGTCTTACATACCCGACGAGTTGTATGTCACCCCACCCCTCTTACACAGAAAGTATGAGGGTGATCTGCGCAGTGATATGACAATACTGCTGTACCAAAATGATTTGGTCTGAATAATCAATTTCCCATAAGGTAATTATGTATCCTATTTTTTACCCATACATTATATTGACCGGCAAATATTGTAAATAATCTGGTAGGGTATGAATAACTGTATGAAGGTACATTATAATATAATGAGGTTTATTAATCACAACTCAGTTACTACTATAGCCCCAGACTACTTTCAGTAGGGCACGTATCTGAGGGGGCTGGGGCAAGTGGTAGTACATGCTTTTGTTCCGCCGCCAGAGACAAGGGGTTCAGGAGTTCATTGTCTATTGCCAATGATGTACATACTACTTCTGCACAGAAATCACGAAATAGACATGCATCTTAAACCTACAAGACTAGAAGTCAAACACAATACTGTAAAAGCGTCTTGTAGGCCTAAATATATTCTAATTATTCTTTCCCTTACATAGTTTATTCAATTGAAGCTGGTATTGCGGAATTAATCGCCAACTTAAAATGAATAAAAAAACTGTTTGGTTTAGCAACTAGACATCTTATAATTAAAATTTGTCTTTTATTGTATATGTTCATATTTGATAATGTCCAGGAAATAAATTGATGCTATTCAGAATATTCCTGTGTCAAGCACAGCCTACATATTTCGCAGATATGGTATATAACATCAGTCACTCATTTCTTTCATATGCTACATAGTACATGTAGACCTATCAGAAATTCATAATACAATTTTGTATTATGCATTTCTGATACTACATAAAATATATGTTGCCCTCACCAAAACCAGAGTTAAATAGCTACATATTATTGTGAATAAAGCATGTTTGATGCATCTCGATCTGCACACGCCACACACTAAAACGCCACACTGAGATAATTATATAATTTCAATCATTTATTGTTGGTTCATCGTCTGCGGCGCTGGCGCATCATTAAACCAGCATTGAATCGATGTCAGTTCTTTTCTAGGTTAGGCTATAATCACGCAGGGTTATTTACTTCGGTTGTTTTAGTTATCGTATAGATTTTGTATTTGTGTTACGCCAGGTGACACTTAAAAAACACACACTAAGGTATAGGTCTACTGCCCCCCCCCCCCCCCGCCGACGTGGTGTTACGTGGTGTTACCGTCCGTTATTGACGAGAGCTATGCTTATACTACTGCTGCTGCTGCTGCTTCTGCTGCTGCTGCTGCTGCTGCTGCTGCTGCTGCTGCTGCTACTGCTGCTGCTGCTGCTACTACTACTACTACTACTACTACTACTACTACTACTACTACTACTACTACTACTACTACTACTACTACTACTACTACTACTACTACTATTACTACTATTACTACTTCTACTACTACTACTATAACATTATTCCTAATTGGCATAGATGGCACACGAGATAAATAAGCTGTGTATTTAATGGAGAGGTGTGTGTGTAAATTACAACATATATGTACTATGTCAATTATGGTCGCATGTACACATAAAACAATAATCAAAATTAAAATTGAAAGCCTTTCAGGACAACATGGTGGAACTTTCTGGGCGGAAACAAAACAACGGAATATTTCAAATAATACTGTAGATCGCTTGGATAGCCTTTATCTAAATAACTAATGTAGCTTAACTGTTTAGGGCTGTATCACTCTTCGACATTTTGTATTTATTTGAAACTGGTATTGGTGATACAAATGTGAACTTTAAATAAATGAGAAATACCCTCACGTTTTAAAACTGGACATGTTAGTCCTATTTACAATTGTTGAATTATTTAAGATCTGAACTCATTTGCCAGCACTTAAAGGGTCCTAACCTTCTCCGCCTGACACCAAGACATTTTTAAAGCCGCAGTCGATAGGCCAACGTTTGGTTAATGTTACTGGGGTGTATCACGTTGGACGTATTATAAAGTCATTCAGTGAACACGAGTTGATTTAGTTCTAGCCACCGTTTGCACCGCTGGCCCAGCATTAAAGTAACATGTATGTTGGTCATCATCTCACTGCTCACTGGGCAGCGCCCTTGATTCATAAGTGGTGACCCCATAGCTCTCCACGTCCTCAGACAAACAATGACGGCAGCGCATAGACACTGATAATGTTGATCTTTTAAGAGCAAGTGAATAATAGGTCTAATGATTTCCAAATTATTATAATGCTGTTTAATGCTGTGGAAGAACAGTAACCCACCATTAGTTCAGTTTATCGTGCGTACTCCCAGCAAGCACGAGACATTGAGCCAATGGTGCCATTGGTTTAATGCCTCGTGTTTGCTGGGCTGGCATAGAAGCGACAGGATATTTAATACTGAGCTTTTTGTTTCACATACTTTATTGCATAAATTTAATTAGCGCCAGACACTAAATTTGAAAAAAACCCTGACATTTGAACAATCCAAGATTTTGTTGCAAAATCATATCTTCCACCAAAGCCTCTCGGTAGATAGCGCTGTTGCACATTGCTGGTTTGGAATACTGAAAACTATATATTTTACATATTTATATTATGCACATATATATGTTTTATGCTTCCAAGTATAGATCTATAGCGTTTTGAGATATTCTCTTTTATTATTCACACCACTATTGTTTGTCTATCAGTTTCGTTATGGAATCAAGTACCATGCAGGCATGTCATCTGAAACAGATCAAGTATAGTTTAGTAATATGTCATATTCTACGCCTTACTAATTGATCCTGACCACATAACGAAATCAGCTAATCGCCACCGCTTCGTATTTTGTTTTGTCTTAATAGGAGTATACTATAATATTTGGCCCAAAACTCACATAATGTATGTCATATAAAAAAATATGTCAGAGACAAAGCATACAACTCGATAACGTGTTTTCAAACTTCGATAATTAGAGTGGTCCCAAATTTTAATAACGTATAAGCGAGCTTTAAAAACGTGTTCATATACAGTGCTACAAACTTGTCGAAGGCCTGGCGTATGCAGTACTGTCTATGTAATTGTGAACCATAAATAACCTTTGATAAAAATTCACGATAACATTTGTATATATGTTAATAAGCAGTATTTATTTATTTCATGCATACTAGTACATGACAATAATTTATTGCGGTATGTTACAAGATGATTGATATTTCTCATATCAATGAATTGTTTATGTATGTGGAGAATCCATGCAGACTGTGCGTGAGTTCTTTTCAATTAAATATTATATATCAGTTAACAGAAGATCTAAATATCAAATTAATTTACTCTTCCATAGCTGTTAGACCAATCTTTAATAAAGGTTTATCAATTGATGTACCTGTATAGAGTGGAACTATATGAATTGCATTAGATTCCTGCAATAATATAGTGATACTATTATTACGACATTGTCTTGATCAGAGTGAGTGGGCGGAGAGGTGGGGTAGGCTATAAGGTTAGCAGTGCTGCCTGTTCGGGCTTAGTTAACCTATTTTGAATGAGTCTTATCACACATTGCGTCATGGAAAAGATCAAGGCTGTTTAGGGTGGGCCATATACACCTTTACAATTTTGCCGGCATATCACTTACATAATTATAATAACATGATATATGCTGTGAAAATGTATGCAAGGGATGTCACTACAGGTGACCAGCACTCAATGCGTCTGACATCCATATATTTTAATAAAGCTATGTTTAAAAAAAATATTAGATAAAGTAGTATAAAACATATGGTAATAAACATATGCATGGAAATATGTAATAAATACAACTCCTGTATATTTAAAAGTTTGTGAGACTTATGTAAAGAAGTATGTAATAGATTAAATTAAAATAATAAAAGTAAATTGAATACTAATATGTGTCATATAACTAAATGTCAGTAATAAGTAAAACTAAAATCACAAACATAAATTAAAAACACGCACAGGCCTGACAACGGAAATTGCTTGTCCGTGAACAGACATTATAGCACATAAAAGTGTCTTTGAACTTCTTTAAATAAAAACCTTCTAGCTCATTAAAAAAATAATAAATGACCGATGCACTCGCAATGCTGGAGGTAATTGGTTTCATAATGTAACGATTCTATTAGTGTAAAATCTCTTATACGTCCCTGTTCTCAACTGAGATTGCAAAAGTAGACCTTTACGGTTTGAGCGAAAATGTGTGTTTGTTATATAAATTTTGACTAGTTCAGAAATATTACTTGAAAAAATGGTCGTATACATTGACTTGTAAAGCAATATAATTTCTGCCATTTCTCTTCGAAATGAGTAAGTAATGTGAAATCAAATGGTTACCATAATACATCTGTACAAAATTCAGTCCGTATATATGATAATTAAAGAATGTAGCCTTTTTTGATTTCAAAATATGTCACGATGCATACGAGAATCACCTCACTATCTTTATACTCGGTCCGTCACCAGTTTTTGGGGACTAAATGGGTCATATCAGGCCGCCGTAGATCTTTAATTGACCCATCGTGTAACCTCACATCTCTGAGCGACTCTAAATTAATCACTTATATTTTTGTCTATTTTTAATTGTTATTAGTGACTGAATTTCTAGTTTCAAATGATAAATCATGATAACATGTAAAATAGGCATTTCTGAAATTGATTTACTAAATTGCTAACATCTGAGGTGAATAGTTGTGATCTGCATTTAAAGTTTTCCGTGATAATCTGTGGTAATCTTTGTTTGAACAGTATTGTCTTATCAGGTGTTAACCATTATTCACCTCGTGATACAATGCTGAAAAATGCTCGTTGCAATGTCTTGAGTATTGACCCGGCATTTTAAGTTTAAGGTAGCTAATTATGCTTTCCACTTCAGTAATTATGTTTCTTCGTCTTCCAGTCTTTGGCCTAACTTTAATAATATAGACAGATATCAGACATGCGTGTGAGTTCTACAACGTTATATTTTAAAAAATATTTGTCCCCTTTTTGTACTAGATGACAAATAAAGTCGAACAGGGAACGCTGTCATTGTCATGGTGTCTAACAAAATTTAATAAACAAAATAAATTTAGGCTTTGTTTCTTAGAGACAAATCTCTTTTCGCTATTATAAGTCACTAATTAATTATTTCATGGACTAAACGCAAATATATACAACACTGGACGGACAAGAAATTGGCAGTACTAGATTGTAAAATGGTGCACTTTATTATCAGTTAATGTAGAAAATTGAACAAGTTTAAAAATAATAAAAAAGAAAACATTATTTTGAATCAATTTAAGATGAATGATTCCAGTAAAGTACTCGTAAGTATTCGTTAAATTACTTTCATTTTTAAAAAGTATGAGGACTGAGTACTGACGATTAATGCAAAATTTGTACTTCAGTACCGAAGTACCAAGTACCGATGTCCCAAGTCTGATTTGCGGTTGCAAAAAAAAAACACTTCACCTCCCCCCCCCCCATTCACTCGTAAAACTCAGTATTGTTGGGAGCCTCTGTAACCGAGAGGTAGCGTGATCTGTCTCAGACCGCCAGGTCGTGAAATTCACAGCAGTGTCATATCATTCATCTCACTATCCTGATGAAGTTATCCTGGTTCAAATCAACCTATAGGCCTATGTGCAAAAAGTGGCCTGATTCATTTCATTTACATAAATTTGTATAAATTTATCAGTGTTTCAGTTTCATTTCCTCGCATCAAACAATCCATTTTAAAAATAGACGAACGGCTATGATAGATTTGCTTTAAAACCACCAAGTTCTACAACATTACAATAAACTACTGGATAGTGATACTCATAACCATCTTGTAGACTCAGTTACGTAATTTGCTGTATTTTATTCTGTTTTGATAAGTGATACCTAACAATTTCTACAGGATTTGGCAACTGATCGAGCAATTGTATTAGGTGGATCTAAAATACTTTTTTTCTAAATGCAGTTCTTTTTTTCCAAAAATCTTAATTATTATTTTTAAATATGTCACATTTTCATGCTTTATGATATACGGATCTGCAGCCCATGTTTCATTTCTAATTTTAAACATTGTAAACTTCTGGGTACAGATTGTGCAGATGCCTGGAAAACTACAAAATTAATACAAGGCGATTAATACGCTCGGCATTATATTAGGTAATATTGCACTTAATATTGTACACTATGGATGAGATGAATCCCAATCAGCCTCGCTTGCCAGTGATCACAAAGAAGGCCGCCCCCTAACCCCGATCTGACAGCTGCTCTGTTTGAAAATCAAACAAATTGGGCGGATCTGTTCTTTATGATCCTAACTTGAAGGGATATATCACTCACAGCTGGGAAGCAGAACACAAACACAGCGGGAATCTCATAATGACGTTGCTGGCTCTACATAATCAACCTGATACGCAGTAAGCAGGTAAGTGAACATGAATTATTTAACCCTTTGAGGCCTTAAAACATTACGGACAGTTTAAAATTACGTACAATAATTTATATAAACAAAATAAAGTATTGCTCACCTTTGAAATTTCAAAGGCCTACATCAGTACATAAATTCTTTGATTGTTCATTTTTAAAACTTGGCAAATAAATCATGTGACGAATCGTGTTGTTAATTAACACAATTGACACACGCAAAGGAGAGAGATGTGTGGGGGCCCAGTTTTACAACATTTCTTTACATAGCACAATTTAAGCGGTGCTTGATATTTTTCAACACAACATTTATACTTTAATTAATCACAATTGATTGGACTTATTACTCGATGTGTGGATGGATCACTAATAAAATACAGATGCATACGTAAATTGTAGACCACAGTGACCACAGGACGGTATTAAAAACATACCTCCAATGATAATCAGTCATGTATCCCATGGCTCACTCACCCACTCTTCCATACATCGACCCACACACCGACCCGCCCACAAACCCAAGCCACCCACCCTGAGGTTTTTTTGCCTATATATATACATGGTATATATACATGGTAAATACCACCATTTCAGCATAACCATTACACCAGGCCCCCGCCCGTCGATCCCTACACTAGGTCTATCAGGGTAAACATCGAAATAAAGGTACGAAAACTAATATTTGTATCCAGCATTGTTACTTTAATACTATGAAAATTCGGCCCAAGTCTGGTATTCTACCCCCTAATTTAATAACAACTAAATGACGGCGATTATCGGCCGATCTCGTCATGTGACAGGCTGAATCATATTGCGATAGGTCGAAGATAAAAGACTAGACTTGCATCGAAAATTTTAATAAGCTTTAATAACACCTGCATCATGAATTCCACGAAAAACACTACTAATAATGATTGGCATTTGAATTGGCTGTTTAATAATAATAATGGTGAGTTCTTATATAGTGCACATACAATGCTCTGTGCGCTTCACATATATTACCTCTGGTCACTGGACCTGTTCATTCATTTACCATTTCAGCTCCCTTTTGGAGCATACAGCACTTGCAGCCATTTCGGCACTAGGAACTAGTCGCACACATTGCCATCTCTGTCCTACCAGGTAATCATTTACACCCGAGTCAAGTGAAGCATGTGAGGGTAAAGTGTCTTGCCTAAGGACACAACATCGAAATAACGTCCCAATATTGAGAGGGAAGAAACATGATATTACTCTGAAAATCCTGCACCAAGCGGGATTCGAAACCGCACGGCAGGCAGTCACATTGGCAAAACGCCGCACTCTAGCCATTGCGCCACGTCCCTCTTTAAATAATTTATATTAAGTATGCCCATTTTCTGAGATCAAAAGACTATCCTAGAGGGGCTTGTCAATCTTTTAATACATTATGTGTGACATTCCGTTAACACATCGTCTGGGACAAGCCAGTGTTATATATCAGAAGGATATGCGAGTCTGCGTCACACTCACGATACCCGAGCACATTTTCGACCTATTATATGCTTTATGTTATATTTTGATGCTGTTTTTTTCAACTCTTGAATCGATCTTGAGTTCAGGTCAGAAAATGGTGAGAGGTGGGATTTACATCATAACCGGGGGTAATACAGCGTGGGAAGCACTGTATTTATAAGTTCGCCAATTGGTATTTTCCTAAACTATGTCAATGTGTCTATGTGTATATCCATACTATATATAGGCCCCCCTACTATAATTAATCAATTAACTATATGATCTCAATTGCACTTTCAAGGTCAATATCAAAAGGCAGAAAGTAATATGAGTGACCGGGCATAATCAAATATTTATAAATTTAGAAAAAATCATCTTAAATAAACAATTACAGACAGGATTCGAAATTCGCACCCTGGCGGTCTGAGGTCCAGTCAACACAATGATCATGCATGAGGTGCTCAGAAATGTTACTTTAAGGTTGGCCAACCGACTACGCCGCTGTCCCAACCGGAGAACAAAATTGGCTCAATGGTTTGTGTTTGCTAATGTTGGCTCAACACTGAGCCACCGTCCGCTGCCTCCTATCAATAACTTGATATAAAGTTATTTGCTCCTATCAAATAATCGTTGTGGATATATTCCTTGCTCCGATGTCAAACATTCGCCGAGCCACAAAATGATTCATACAACCCTCTAATTCCTGAATGACGTGATATGTCATAAAGCAGAAATGTTTGCCAAATTATTTATTAAGGTATTTATTTAAATATTGTTAATGTGTTCTGGTAAATTTCATGCTAAGCTCACTAAATTAACAAATATTGTGTTCCCTGTTAATATTTAAATTGATCCATTTTAATTTATAAAAGCTAGATACCCAGTTTTTATCATGTTATATTTTTTCATGAATTTGGTAGATTTAGTAGAAATAATCGCTCATATCGATCACAGCTTAAAGTCTGCAGTTTATGACTGTAATCATTTTACACCTATTAACAAACGTTCCCGCCAAAGATTCTTTGGTCCCGCCATCCCATCTAATTCACTCCCAAGCATGGCGGGGGGGGGGGGGGTGGGGGCGTTGCATGGGGGGGGGGGAGCCAGATTGGATTTATGACCTGATCTGGAAGCTTCACGTCCTGAACAAGGATGTTATATATGTATCCACCTTGTCCAGACACAGTCATCCTTTGGTCATCGTCATACCCTTGGTCATACATACTGTAGCAAACAGGAGTTATACATGCTTAATACGTTGATACTACTAACCCATTGTATAAATACATCTATAATCACACTATAAGACACTACTCGACAATTTAGGAGGCATACGAAAGACTTCAAGGTACGTTTTGCAGATAAATATAGTTAATAATCTCTTATTTTAAAATGTTAACATTTTTAATATAACAATGAGCATGTATGTTAAACACGTTTTTACAGTTTAAGTCAATTGTAAATAGTGTGTGGTCGAGGTAGGCGCCTAAATCTGAAAATTATTTCTATTAGTAAATCGCTCAATGTCAAAGTCAATGGATAAATTTTATAAAAGTACATTACATGTAACAATCTTAATTTTATTGCTTAACATTTGTATGTCCTCCTAGCTGGTAGAGCTATGACAGATAAATCAACATTTTTTTACAAGAGAAAAACCCAACATCTCAATGATGGATCAATATAGTACATGTAATACAATTAGTTTGCTCAGCTAAGACCACGGACAAATAAACACGTCAATTGACTTCTGCCTACGTTTATAATCAGATGATCTATTACGTCTTTATAGTTTTTGTGGCATTTGAAAAAATATTCTCACATCTCCGTAACTATTATATTATCAATGGCTATATAGTTTAAACACATATTTGTTGCCTAATGAAAACAATACAAATTTGGGATACATTAGGCTTCGTTCGGAATAAAACGAAATCGAGTGATGCTTGCGTTGTCATGGTGTAAATACTATGAGTAGGCATTAGGTGCAAATTTCGTGGCAAAATTAGAAAATGTCATAAAACAAATGCGTATTGATGTCGTATCATAATATTATTATAATGTCATAATAAAATAGTGTCACAGTGTATTAAACACAAAATCGTGCACCAGATCATCCCAGCAAACACAAGAAAACGGCCCAATACCAGCCTAATGCTGGGCCGATGTTGTAGACGGTGGATCAACTTTGAAGCAGTGGTGTGCCGATGTCTAGTCTTTGCCGGGATGTGTGATGTCATTGTGACAATCCTATTTCCTCACACCAGTGCTGCGCCGTGCTGCAGACCGGCGTGTAATGTTAGATACAATTAGGATATCATGACAAACATTGACAACATTGGGATTATCCACGTGGCGGTGCCGTAATCAGAACATCAGTGTTGCTCCAATAACGCATACCGATGCGCCGGACACCCAACTGCCACACAGACACAAAGCATGAATATGTGTCAATATATGCGTGAATATATGAATGGCTATATGCTATTTTATTATTTTCATTGTAATAACTCAAATATAAACTTAGGTGACTCCCAGCCTTATCAACATCACTAATGACTAAATTTAAGTTAACAACTAATTCGCATTAAATTAAATTTATTAAAAAAGAAACAATGCTATGTGGCATGAGATGCCAATGATCATGATTATAGGTTGGCTTTGTTGGAAAGCGTCGTTCATACCCAACATTATGTTTGCATAACGGTTGCCTCGGTAGGCCTACAACGTTTCAAATTTGAAGTTAAACATGAAGTCAGATTTATGTAATGGCTAACATAGCCTCTTAGCATGGCGGTGTAGCCCAGGTACTCAACTGTAAACAATCACGGGCAGCAATGAAATGTACGGCTCCTGTTTTACAGTGCACTGTTGGATTTCGTGGTTTGTATTGTTTTTGCAGAATATCGCCAAACCAAACGTTACTATGAAGCGAGCAAGACGAATCAATCCCATCAAGGAAGCTGAACAATACGTACTGAGCCAAAAAGACAAGCAAGGATTCAAAGCTCGATTCATCAACGAGTACATAGGTAAGTACTCCAAATAGAAGCAACATTTGACATTTATATGAGCGTGTTTAAAATGTCTAAAAATGTCGCGAAATGTCGCGAAATGTGGCAATATGCCTGGTACTACTTTAGTAGGGCCACGTGGTCGATAGGTTAGGATCCCCACTTCGGACTTCCTGTCGCGATATTGCCACAGAGCATTTCCATGTACAGAGTGAAGCAGGTGACGTAAAGCCGAGCTCTGTCACAGCGCATATTGTTTTTTACGGCTATAATCTGATAATCGTATCGTCCCACATAATGATTATTTATGATTAATAATTAAGTTTAACTGGATGCTTTTTTCTTGCAATCGTTTCTTTTCGAATAATACGATGATTTCCTGAACACGGTGATGATGATTGTAGCAACTGATTATTTGTTGTTTTTTAGACAAGCCTTGCCAAGTACACCGGTTAAAAAACATCCACACCTATGTAGGCCTACACGCAAAGGGGGCATTTCGTATTAAAATTTATTTTTATTAGTGGCACTTTATTATTATAATCAACGTTTGTGCTGCAATTGTAATTTAAAAAAAACCCTAGTTTATAAAAGTAGTTTTATTGTACACGTTGAGACAGATTTTATTATGACATGGAATATTTGTTTTTTAAATCGTACTTCTGCAAACAAAAAAGTTGTAAACCGTTATAATATATGCTTTCTGGCCGACTGGGATGCTGTCCACCTAGATACTTTAGCAAATACAAATGATGTCTACAATCTTCAATACCGCGAAACTGATTATTATTATCCACAAACTGCAAAAAACCCTCATAGAGGTATTGTAACTGTCTGTTTAGTGAGACGTAATGTAAATAATTGATGGACTCAACTACAATTACAGATTATACCATGCAATTTAAACAGTACACAATTCCATGATCTGTCACTATATAAAAAACACATTGCTATAGATCTTGGAAGATAACAGTGCAAAACTATCGATTCCGATATATTGCATAACGGAATATGTGACACTGCGACTGTGGCTCGACATTAAACCAACATTGGGTCAATGTATCATGTTATGAAATAATGTGGCAATTTAAGTGTACCAAATTGTGGTGACAGTATATTTAAAAGGGGGTGATCACTCACTCTGTGATCACCCTGGCAGATGCAGTTTGCCAAGGAGGCAAGATTTTGTGTACATAAATACACACCGATGCGGGTGTGGGACGTAGCTTTGGCATTTTAAATTATCTGTCTGATTATATCGCCTTTAACATCTATGTCACATAATTTGATTCGCCGCATGAAATATTTTGATGACAATCCGTAGATTAAAAACAGTTATAAGATAAGTTACAATAAGGACGTCCAGAACATAATTTTTGCTTATTTTTACTCACCTTGAGGTGTGAATTGCGGCTGTAATTCATATCTCAAGGTGAATGGTAAAATAAGCAGTAGCTGCTGTCAGTTCAATTGAACAAATGTAAAAAAGGACATACTTAGGCCCATGTTATTCTCAAATTTAAAAGATGCAGTTTCAAGGAGAAATATATTGAGGTTGTTTTATTTAATATATCGAGAGAGTTTTCCTCTGTATTGAAAATCTATTTATATTTTGTTTCCATTTGTAGGACGGGGAGTTTTTGCGACAGCAAAATTCTCACAAGGCAATTTCTTGCTGCAATATGCAGGAGAAATAATACCAGTAGAAGAAGGGGAAATGCGTGAACAGCACGGGGTACCCAGTGTTTTCAGATATTATTTCCACCATGATGGCTCGTCGTATTGGTGAGTAGATATTATGAGCTAACAGTGACCTTGATTTTTTGCATTAAAATATCTGTTTGTTTGACTTGCATCTTGGAGGTGTTTGATGTGTAGGTGTATGTGTAGATTAGACAGTGATCCAAAGTATTATAATTATTCAATGGAGTTGGGTGTGCAGTGCTGGCTGCCTATGATATTGTACACCATTAAGGTCATGAATAATGCCACAAAATGAAGATAAATACGTAAAGTCACATATCTTACTTCGGGCCTACTTTCTACATTTGTCTGAAATGTCTAACACAAATTCTGAATTCACCGTGATACTTTCGAATCAAACTAGTAAATAATTTACATAGGTACATTTTGTCCGGCATAGCCAGCATGTTAAATTATTTAGGTTTTCGTTGTGTGCTCTCTTGATTGTTGTTGGATTTTTTGCTCTCACATAATAGATTATTTTTAATATTATATCGGGAGTATTGGAGAATAATTTAATCCATAGTGCCTCTCAATCTATTAGGATGCATCATCACATAATCAAATTATATGAAGTAGCTCGACCATCGTCTAAATACTGTGCGACTATGCATGCATACTATTTCGATATTATGTCAGGAATAGTGTAAAGACAATTGAAATGTGAGAAACTGTAAGATAGATGATTGCTTTTAAAGTTATTTCAACAACGCTCTAATCAGTATCCTTGGCAAAAAAATAAAATAATAACTACCGATTCGCTGAAATAACATAGGCCTATGTAAAAACAGATGCATGTATATGCATTAATATTCTTGAATTAAAACTAGACCAAAATGTCTAGTCCTTCAACATATTCAAGAAGGCTTAATCTATATTGGTTTCACTATACTGATCCGTATCAATTACCATGTAAAAGTGGCGACCAGGTTTCAGTCGCACGACCACAATCAGCACAGATATAGGGAACGTAGAGTATGTCGTCTCATATATTCATCTTAAAACATGATGAAAACATATTTTCACTTAGATACATGTTCACATTTTATGAAAGAGCAAATATCACAATGCAAACTCTTTCATAATAGACTTTGCGACTTTAAAATTAGAATTTCAGAATGTGTGATCACCACTTCAGGGTCAATTAATTGTCGATGACGTTTCCATTGCCTGCAAATATGAACGGTTTTAATGGTTCTCGCAGCTCCCGCGAATGTATATTTCTTTACATATAACTTCCTTGGTTTACATATTTCTATTGGGAAAAAATGCGGCCGGTATATGGTCGCACCAAGATCACATCTGGATTGTGTATAATGATAGTACATTTTGGCACAATTTTGACAAATGTATCATTTACACCTGCTTCAAACATCACAGTGCGACCGGAATAAGGTCGCACTAAGCTCATATCTGTATTTTGCATAAATAAAAAACATTGTTACACAAATGTGACAAATATGTATCATTCACACCTGTTTCTACGCAAACAACACACAGTGAGACCGTAATATCGCCATGTCATATCTGATTTTTGTATAATTAGAGTACATTTTTAGACAATTTTGAGAGAAATTCATCATACACCTGTTTCTGTGCAAAAAACACAGTGCGATTGGAATATGGTCGCACCAAGGTAATATCTGAATATAAACGTAGTACATTTTTGCACAAAATATAGAGTGCAATAAGCTACAACCATGCTAATGTAATAAAATATACCTAGGTCTTAGCAATTTGGCCCGCAGGTCACCTTCCTAGATCATTCGTAAGGTCGCCAGAAGTCACCAAAGGCCATCAAGTATAAATTGTATCAATTTTAAATTTTTAGCTTTATAGTAGCCGCGTATTGATATCTGATTATTATATCTAAGTCAAGTACAAGGAAAACATGGATTTCACACACAAAAAAAAAGATGTATATTCTCGAAATTATAAAATGAAACTACTAATATAAAAATACTAAGTAGCATTTTTCTCTGATTGAAGCTAATGATAATAGAATGACATTTTAATCTTCTTTTTTTCACCCTGAGGTAAAACATTTTCATAAGGTCCTGAATCGATCCACGGCCTTTAATTTGGCATCGTCAATTAAAAACTTTGTACCATATCAAATAATATTTTCCCCTCTACAAATCCCATAAAAATATTTTATATCGTCAGTCGTTAGTCATAGAGAATCACGTATACGTAGGCATATATATGTACATAGGGCTCTACGGAAATACTGATATACTTATACAGATATACTTTTATATAGAAAATATACTATTTTGATACTAGTAAGGTCCTGAATCGATCCATGATCTCTATTGTGGCATGTACATGTAAAACTTAAATATATACATCTGTTTTACAAGTCAAATAAAAAATAGTCCACCAGCTTTTACGTTTTCTCCCATGGTAAAATATATCAAGTTGGGCCCTACCTATTTTATAAATCTAGGTAAAATAGCTCACAAGTCTTGGTAATTATGCTAGTTTATGGCTTTGGGGGTAAAATGGTGGTAAAAAATAATGCAAATGATAATATTGAACACCCCGGGTATGTATAGATACAAATTTTATGAATCTAGGTCAAATAACTCATTAAGTTAAGGTTATCACTCCCATTTTACCCTATTTACCACATTTTGGAGGAAAGGGTGGTTAAAAATTGATGTTGTTGCTGGCGATTAAAGGGATATCGCCGATTAAAGGGAGATCGCCGAATTTAAAAAAAGTCTTTTTATTTTTTTCTCCGATGCTAGATACACATTTTATGAATCTATGTCAAATAGCTCATTTAGTTATGGTTATTATTCCTATTTTATCCCGTTCACCACTTTTGAGGATGAAATGTTGGCGAAAATTAATACAAATAATTTTAATGGATTCCGCAGGTGCTAAAATATATGCTTAGATACAAATTTTATGAATTTAGGTTAAATAGATTTAAATCTATCGTTAATACCCTTTATTTACCCCTACTTACCCCTTATTACCGCACTTTCGGGCACTAATACCAGGCGAATTTTAGAGGACTTTTGATATGTTTTTCTATGTTTTTCTATGTTGTTTCAAGAACATGCTGAAATTTTCAGCTTGTTACGAATTTGGCACAACTGTCTTCAAGAGGACGAAAATGCCATCGAAATAACTAACAGTTAAAGGGTTATATAAGTCTCACACATACATGTATATTTGCAAATGCACACGACGTTATCCATGCTTTTAGAGTGTCATTGGCTCCGCTACTCGAGTAAAGATTCATTATGGTGGGGTACCTCTGTGACCGGGAGGTAGTGTGCTCACCTCAGACCGCAAGTGTGCGAATTTCGAATCCTGTGTCATCTCATTCATCTCACCATCCTCATGCGGTTCTCATTGTCCAGTTCAGCCTATATAATCACAAAGTGGTCTAAAACCACATTCATTCATTCATTCATTCATTCATTCATTCATTCATTAATTCATTCATTCATTCATTCATTCATTCATTCATTCATTCATTCATTCATTCATTCATTCATTCATTCATTCATTCATTCATTTATTCATTCATTCATTCATTTATTCATTCATTCATTCATTCATTCATTCATTCATTCATTCTTTCATTCATTCATTCATTCATTCATTCATTCATTCAGTGTCTTCTTACTTAACAAGTAAGCAAATACTGCATTTTACCTTTGCAGACCAGTATTGTTCTGCTGCTAATATTAACAGATATAGCTTTATATTCACATATTACCATTCATGGTAACAGGTTGTCCAGCTGTTAATATTAGCCTTATTCATATATTGCCATGGGTGGTAACAGGTTTTCCCGGGCAGGTTTTTCACCTGTCAACACTAAGTGGTGGGAACTCTGTATTGAGAATAAAATATTTACATTGCAAAAAATGTCTTTCAGTTGTGATGCAACAGAAGAAAAAGACCATGCTCCAATGCTAGGTAGATTGGTCAATCACGGGACGAGGGATGAGATAAACTGCATAATGAAAAGGGTCCGTGCAAACGATGCTATCATAGCTCTTTGCCTTTTTGCGGTGAGGGACATTGACGTGGGAGAAGAGCTAAGATACGACTACGGTCCGAAACTACTGCCTTGAATGGTGAGAAATCCTATTTGTTGTTTTTGTGTTGAAAATTGTTGCTGTTAAAATCCTTCACTTACAAAATATGCTACGATAAAAATTCTAAGAGTGTTATTTTTTTTATGTTCAAGTATTATATAAATAGCTGTTTTCCAACCTTACGAACACATGTACGAATTAAAATCCATTTGAAGTGAAATAGATGGCTGCTAACGAAATATCGGCCCGAAAAGAGACACATTTGCTGATTTTATTTCAACAAGAACAGACCTAACGCTTCATTTTTTTCCGAAAATACAATATCGTCCAATAAACAAATCATTATTAATACTTTCTCAAATATTGTTATCCAAATTTACGATATTTACCAAGGTACTTTGAAAAAGTTTCCTTCTTTCTAACAATTTCATTTGATGGATATCATTCTTTCTAAGATCAAGATAGAAAGCAGGACAATTTTCCAATATACTTTGTTGGATATCGTCAACACCTATTCATAGAACATCTAAGTTCTTTAAGCAAGGTAAATATTTGAAAACTGTGCATCATTAATATTTACATGGCGGCGGTTCCCACTTCTGTGGACGATTACCTTGGTGTGCAAGTGGGTGGGCTCACAATGTGTGCTTAACATTTCACCTTCTAATTTCTCAGTCAATTCTCAATCAATTATCCTGTATTTTTACAAGCACTTTTTTGTGATGCGCCGACTACCCCCAAAATATCATGGAAAAATATTGCATAATTTAAAAGTTAGTCCATTTGACATAGCATGTGACCAAATGTCGCCCTCTATAAACCCAATATCTTGGTCTCAAAATGTCATTACATTACATATGACAATCGTCACCACATCAAGCCCACTTTAAGCGATGGTTTGTTGTGGTGACGAGTGCTGAGATCACAGTCCATCTCGCCGTATCCAGGAGACAAAAGAATGTAAAATACCTATCAAATCTTCGTGAAATTGTAAGGGTAGTAGCCGCCTGAAATCAGATAAATTAATTCACTTTGGGTATGAGAAATGAACTTCGTCGTCAACGTGTGTGTCGTCTACCATCGTAGGGACTTAGGGGATTAGCGCTGCATTTGTTTTCCACTATAAAAAGTAGTCATTTTTTAGGGCCGACCAGGGATCTTACCCCCCCCCCCCCACTATGTCCCTCTGGGCGGTACCGGACAATACCAAGGGGGTACGCGCTCATACCTCCTCTGCGTGTCCAGACTGTTCCCAGACTGTCCAGTAAAGTTCCCCATAATGTGAGTAACAAAGCTACAGAAGCGATTCTGGGTTAATAATCACAACATCCAATGTAACTAGCAGTAAAACGATGTATTATTTCATCGAAAATCGGAAAAATAAATTTAATTAATTAATCATATGTTATGGCGACGGGTACTTCCCGTTACCAGGTTACAAGGGGTTGGTTAGTGATATATTTAATGAATTTCTGCTTGTGAGCTACTACTTTAGCCTAACGTTGACTGCACAGACGCTTCCAAGTAGATATGACTGCTATCTTCTTACTTTTTGTTTATTTATGTTGCACAGAAACACGTGATTGACAAAGGCGAATGTGAATCAGACCATTCAACAAGACCACGGAACAAGCAACTGAGGAATTGCTAGAGCCAAACACGTGCACTGACGCGATCAACATCAGAACCACAGATATTAGCGTGGATCAATTACATATCAGACACGAAAAGGTAAGAAATCAGAAATGTAAATCATGATGTTAAGCACAAAGTTATAAAATACGTTATTTGACTTAATTACACATATAGTCGGGGCTGTTAGGGATATTTTGGGGCAAATTCTCACAAAGCTACAAAATTTGGCACATATATACAACAGATCATACTCTTCCGAATTTGTGATGGATGTCAAGACGGGAATCGCTCAGGGCCGGTGTATTAGCAAAATCCAAGATAGCCGTCATTCAGATTTGAGGTAACCTTACTAAGGATACCCAAAGGGCTGTGACCACGTAATATATCGCAATGTGTTATAGTTATGGACAATTTAGCTACTTCTGATTTTATTTTATTTAAATAATTGGATTTGTTCACAATTATTATACAAAAAAAACAATTTTGCAAAAAAAAATCCTTGAAAATAATTAGGTTTCATACTAGACCAGACGTGGCTTGGGGTAAGGTGTCACTCAGAAATGGATTTTAAACCACTATTATTTTCATATAGCTGGACTACTCAGGGGCCAGAATCAACCTGTAAAATACGTTACTTAAATTATTTAGCCTGAAAAAAAGGGAAGCACTTGAGGGTATTTGTATTGTACCAGTCTCTCCGAGTTTGAATAATTATTCAAGAGGAGTGGTGGTTGTTTTTGATGAACCGACCTGGCCGTACCTCACGTGGATGCTTCTAATGTTTTGGTGTTGAAAACAGCCAAATCTAATTATTTTCTTATTGTGTGTTTTAGGAGAGCAGAAAAGAGCACATCACGCCTGACAGAGAAGAACCAGTTAGTGACCACGAGAGTGACATGACATCTATTTCACCAATTCTCCAACATGCAAAAACAATTTCCCATATTGTAAGTAACAAAGCTACAAAAAAACAATCCGGAAAAGAAATTTAATTAATTAATCATATTTTATGGCGACGGATACTTCCCGTTACAAGGACTGCCAGCGCTCATACAATGCTGTATCAGTGTTGTGTATGTACCAAAACACTACCGCGACATCGTGATGTCGTGTCCCGAACATTAGCCTGATAATACACTATAGGGTGGGATAAATACGTAACAAGCTAATTTTTTCCGGATCCACTAAGAAAATAGTCTCGAAAAACATATTAAAAGTCCCCAAGAATCCCAGTACGGGAAAGTACTGAAATTTAAGATGGCCGCCAATATGCAGTTTTGAATAAGCGGAACTTAATAAACACATGCATATTTTTATGTCCATGGTCTTATTGGTGGCATAAGGTGTGATAATTAACGTATATTTGCAGTGTGAATGAAGTAGAGAGTCGGAATATATTTGTTTTTGTTTTCATAGAATAAAATTCAAGATGGCCACCAAAATGTTGTTTCGAACAAGCAGAACTTGTTTAATACATACTGTAGATCTGCTAATATTCGCGAGGTTTTAATTTTCGCGAATTTCGCGAGGAGGACGAATTCAATATCTCGAGAAAATTATTATTATAATAGCGCTACCTATCATCGAAAATGACCAATACTGCAGTGAGCTTTAACTACAGCCTCTATGAAGACTCAACAACAATGCATATCTGAACGAGTAGGCCTAGTGTGTGAGCGTGAATAAAACTAACGCCGGAATAGAGTATAATCATCAATGTATATATTTATTGATCATTGGTGATAGATTTGAGTGAGTGCTATACAAGTCCGCACCCGCCTGCTATTGATGATGATGATTAGAACCGTTTTGCTATTTACCAGTAATGTGTTTGTATAGCAATACCGCTGTCAATTGTCACCAGCCTAACTAACTCTGTAACTTACACCAGCGCTGATTAAACGTTGGCCTGGTATTTCCAGCTTTGATCCGACATTAAACCAACATTTGCGCAAGGACCCGTGTGAGTTGAGAAGGTAGGCACGTGTCATGACCTGAGGTCGACCTACTGTGCATGCTGTGTGCATAGTGATTGCAGTAATTGGTATGGAAGTGTCTATTTACCCCGTCACGGGGTGTGCAAGCAGACTAAGATCCTTATTTAACCCGACAATGACAACCAATCAAAATCGTTCTTTCAATGCCCTGATTTCAATGTTTGTTTTTGGCGCTCATTCACGGAACTGAATAGCCTACACCAAGATCTTATCAAAATGAACAGGTAAGGTATGCCGCGTAAAAATAAACTTGTACAAATGTAAATATATCCCTGACTCCTGACAACTATTATCGCTTGCAACATTTACAAAAGATATGAAAGCTAGATTACTACCAAATATATGTGAATTGGCAACTACACGTATTATCGTCCGTGGCCGCATTTGATTTATGCTAAATTTCCATACAAACAGTAGTCGCAACAGGTTTGATTACGACGCCCGCTGTGCATTTTACATTGCTTAGTATCTGAGACATTTACCCAAGGTTACTTTATTGTTGGTCCACCGTGTACGACACTGGGCCAACATTAAACCAACATTGGGTAAATTTATAGTCAACTTAATGACGGGGAATGTCGGCCGCAGGTCCAGGCGGGGGAGGGGGGACGGCCCCGTTTTTTTCGACACATTATTTTAAAAAGCGACCTAAATTGGCCTTAGCATAACAACAACAAAAACTTGAGGGCCGGCACCAAGCCCCCCCCCAACGTTTTTTTCAAATCCTGAAAAACAACCTGGGCTAAATAACAGTAAAAACTTTCTGATATAACCCACATAAAAACAAGTGGGTCATAAAGCTATTTCATTCTTCGTCTTCAACCCACATAAAATCACCCGGAATAATACGTGGCCTACTTATTTAACCCACAACAAAGCATCCAGGCTAAATAACTATTTCCACATCAAACAACCCGGGCTAAATAACGATTACATCCTTCTTATTTAACCCGCAATTAAGAATCCAGACTATATACCTATTTCAACCTTCGTATTTAGCCCACAACAAAGCATCTGGGTTATAAACATTTACAGCCTTCTTATTTAACCCACAGAAAAGCAGCTGGGTAATATACAACTATCTCAACCTTCATATTTCATCCACAAAAAATCTACCGGGCTAGATAATTATCCCAACCTTCTTATTTAGCCCACAGAAAATCACATACTGGGCTATTTAACTATTTGAACCTTCTATTTAACCCAAATAAAAGGTAGCAGGTTTTATATATTTTCAACCGACATATTTAACCCACAGAAACATCCCGGGCTAAGTAACAATACAAATCTTAAGGCTTCTTATATAACCCACATAAAACAAGTGGGTTATAGAGCTATTTCAATCTTCGTCTTCAACCCACCTCAAATCACCGGGGATAAATAACTATGTCAACCTATGTACTTACTAAATACACAACAAAAAAACATACAGGCTAAATAACTATTTCCACACCAAACAACCAGGGTTAAATAACAATTTCAACCTTCTTATTTAACCCGCAATCAATAACCCGAATTATATGCCTATTTCAACCTTCGTATTTAGCCCACAACAAAGCATCTGGGTTATAAACATTAACAACATTCCTATTTAACCCGCAGAAAAGCAGCTGGGTAATATACCTATCTCAACCTTGATATTTTATCCACACCAAATCCACCGGGTTAGATAACTATCCCAACCTTTTTATTTAGCCCACAGTAAATCACCTACTGGGCTATTTAACTATTTGAACCTTCTATTCACCCCAAATAAAGCAAGTAGGTTTTAGGCCTATAACTTTTCAACCGACATATTTAAAGGTACCCAGATTGAAAAAAATAATATGTTCTATTTGTGTTACTCTACATATCAAAACTGTTTAAATTTGAATTTTTTTAGTTTTAAGCATGTTCAAATTATTTTTTTTATTTGATATATTTCTATTTCTCGCTAAATGGGGATAACCATTGTGTAAATGGGGCGTTTCTGTGATGAACGTCACCGATTTCATCACATTATATTTACACAAATGTTCATTTATGGTAACATTAGGAGTACCAGTTCACATGTAGACCCCATTTTCAATAATAATTTGCTATCCTGAAATTTTTGTGTTTCCATGATAACCAGATAAAAACATTTCTCACGATGGTATAAACGTTTACAACATTCCCATTTAACCCACCGAAAAGCAGCTGCTAATATGGAACTATCTCAACTTTTATATTTTATCCACACCAAATCCACCGGGTTAGATAACTATCCCAACCTTCTTATTCAGCCCACAGAAAATCACCTACTGGGCTATTTAACTATTTGAACCTTCTATTTAACCCAAATAAAAGGTAGTAGGTTTTATATCTTTTCAACCGACATATTTAACCCACAGAAAACATCCCGGGCTAAATAACAATACAAACCTTCTCATATAAAACAAGTGGGTTATAGAACTATTTCAATCTTCGTCTTCAACCCACATCAAATCACCGTGAATAAATAACTATGTCAACCTATGTCCTTATTCAACCCACAACAAAGCATCCAGGCTAAATAACTATTTTCACATCAAACAACCCAGGCTAAATAACAATTCCAACCTTGTTATTTAACCCGCAATTAATAACCCAGACTACATTGTATATAATTATTTCAACCTTTGTAGCTTCCAGACCACAGAAAATCTATTTAACCCAAACAATACAAGTAGGTTTTATACCTTCTCAACCGACATATTTATTTAGCCCACAGAAAACAACCCGGGCTAAACAACAATTCCACTCTTCTTTATGCCTACACATAATAAAGCATCCAGACATAGTTTAACCTTATTTAGACCACTACAATGCACCTGGGTTTTATAATATTAAAACCTTCTTATTTAACACACAGAAAAACAGCTGTGTTTCAGAACGATTTTCCAATCTTCATATTTAATCCACAACAAATACACCGGGCTGGATAACTACTCCAACCTTCTTATTCAACACACAGAAAATCACCTGGGCTATTAAACTATTTAAACCTTTTTTAGCCTACAGGAAAAACAGCTGGTTATAGAAATATTTTTGTATTTAATTCACACCAAATCCATTGGGTTAAATAACTATTCCAACCTTTCTTATTTAAACCACAGAAAAGCAGCAGGGTTATTTCAACATGTCTGAGCAAGTTAATCTACAGTATATCTGGTGCAAAATGCTCGCTATGAGCGCTAGAACATAAATCGTTGTTGCTACACAGTACACCTACGTAGCAGAATTTCGTTCTCGTAATGATTAAATTGTGCTATATTGATATTTGTTTTTGTTTTCTTTGTACAGGATAAAGGTACAGCGATACAATTTTTAGATCATTCTCCTGGAGACACGATTGCCCCGTGTACAGATGATACAGTAGTGTATGAGAGATAATTGTAGGTATGACAATCTACCTAATTTATGTGTTACCCAACAAATATTCAAGTTCTTGTAGTTATTATATTGTAAAAAAATTTATCAACATATTAGATGCAAATTTCGAATTTAATCACCACGAATAGAACTTAAAAAAAAAATAATTATGTTTCATTGATCCACTCATTATTTTATTTTCAGCGAGACACCAGTGGTTTTAGAAGAATATATATGGACACTCTATATGAACACTCAAAGTCACTGGCTATTTTTGTTTTATTTGTATAAGAAACAAGATCTACATTATTTTATGTGTGATATGATTTTCTTCTTGTTTAAAAATTAATAAATGCAATTGCAACATTTGTAATTATTATTATATCATATTAACTTTATAATTGAATGTGTTCACACGGTCGCAGAGTAACACAAAAGTTATCCACAGAAGGATTACCTACTTCTTGTCTGTACATTAATAAATTCTCTAGAATCTATACCAACTACCAAAATATCGTTCCGGGACAATTGTATACAAAGCACTAAATTCTAATACTTCCATTCTAATACTTCCATAGTATATGTACACAGAAGGAAAATACAGAAAATATGTGCCCCTGAGCCCTTGTTGATAGGAAAATAAGATGTGTTTTCGCTATGAGGCGAAAATGAATGCATCTCTGCCAAGTATTTTAATTGACAATCACTACAAATCATTGCGCTATGACCAAAAACTTTTCATTTCGTACTCAGGCTACTTGATATTAAGCGTTCACAATGTATTTTTGACTTTTTGGAAAAAAACAAATTCACCATACATTCTATAGTTCCTCAAATATTATTATAAATAAGTATAAACATAATGCTATTTTAAAACTTTTTGGTAAATCATAAATGGCACCTTGGATAAAGGCGATAATAACTTAATTTAAACAACCGATGATAATAGTGTTCACTTTGCCTTAATCAGTTTTAATACAAGGACAAATTGAACAGATTATTACTACTCCCAGAAACTAAAAGTCGTCACAGACTGGAGAAGGATAGACCATGGGCCTACTCATAAAACAGAAGGCGAATAGTATAAATTAATTCACAAATATGTCTTTTTTTGTTTATAACTAAATGTAATAATGATAACAGTAATTTGAAACATGTATTTCAGTAATATCGTGCGCTCACTATGTGACCTCAGGAAAAAGTCATCGCCATGGAGTGGTATAAAAAAATATACTTTAGGACTCGTCAACATTGCCTAGTTGAAAACGGGTCAGACGTTTCACCAACTGATTAAAAATAATCTTTTTTGATGGCCCCCATATCTTAGAACGTTGGTAAAATAAATGTGAATTTATCAATGTCTAGATGGTTTAACACTTACAATGCTGAAATATTTGCGTATCAACCATGGAGACCAAAGAGTTGTTCCAATTTGAAATCTTCACAAATAGCTTAGTTAGCTCTTTCTGCTTCATTTGAATATCTATGTTATGGGTCTATGGTCATTACAATTTGCTAATTCCTTCAGTGCGGGGGTTATTTACGTCTATAGACGGTCCCCGCACTGAAAGGGTTGAGAATAATTTAGAGAAAATATCACGGTAAAATATAAACTCCGAGCGTCCCCACCATAGCGGTATAGTGGCCAAAATTATAAGACAGTATGTCAAAGCTAGTAGGCTATAGACTAAACCAGCTGAGAAGTTTCGCTCACTTATCAATAATATTTACCTTGACGACCCCAACCTTAGAACCATACTGCGCATGCGGGTGGTCCTACGACATCTGCTCAGTAAATAGTGACGACTCGCCTACTTAAATATTGTGTGGTCGGCGTTGCAGATGCAGAAAGGCCTACTGGTCGTGTTCGCTGGGAATAGACGGATGGAGGGAATAATGTAGGTGGGTCGTTGTGATTCGCTGAGTAAACATTTAAGCGCCTAATACAAAGGCAGGCATGCGCAATAAGGTCAACTTCGTCAGGAGTGGGTCTATCGCAAGGTAAATATTTTGATTCAGTGAAGTATAACGACCCACCAACTTTAAATCATAACTGACATGTGAGTAGACTGAATAATAATCGGATAGGATAGCTTATTTAATAGGCCTACACACATACTTGACCTCGCTTAGTATTGGTTAGTTTTGATAATATTATGTAATATCCACATAAAAAACACTTGATTATCATATTCCTGGTTATTATCAGAAGAGTGGACAGGCATGTACATCGATCGAGAGATCATCCACAGTCACTCGTCATACGGACCCTCGGGACCCATGCACAGGCCCACGTCTTAGTGCAGAATCATTTAATAGTTAATTCGGAATAAACATATTGAGTGTGTAGCAAGTCCCGTCTTCTTATCTCTGAGAGATGAGGTTTACCCAGTGTGCAGTGGGCCCCTCAACCCTGAGAGATGAAGTTTACCAGTGTGCAACCAGGGTTAACCAGCCCAAGAGATAAGGTTTACAAGTCCTAGTGTGGAGCTGGCCCCTCATACCCCCTGAGTGTTGAGGTTTACCTAGAGTGCATTGGCCCCCCATCCCTCTTGAGAGATGAGGTTTACCTAGTGTGCAGTGGGCACCTCATCCCTGACTATGCCTGAGAGATGAAGTTCACCCAATCTGCAACCAGCCCACCCTACAGCCCCTACTTCTCCCTGAGATGAGGCTCACCAGTGTGCAACCAGATAAAGTTTTTCCAGTGTGCAATTATAACACAATAATAAAACAATAATCTTTAAAACTTTGATTTCTATCAAAGTATTTTGCTAATTTTCTCTCTAACTCCCATTTATCCACCTAGCTTTTCTAGCGTAGATAGCGTTAGGCCAAAGTTTCGTAAATATCTGCTTTTAAAATTCATCTGTATAAAAAAATATTTCAATTTGTAGCATTTGCTGGGTCTAGCTACAGAAGAAAATATATCATACACATGCCAGTGTAGCGCCAGATGGTTAGCATGGTTATTATGAGAGCAAGTTCATACTCAGGCCACCAGAAGATTATTATATGATACAACACTTGATACTCCAGCCTCCAGACAGTTAAAGCGACGCAATCAGGCTAAAATCATAAGAAATCCTTAATTTTATTTCGGCTTCTTAATATGGCCATAATATGTGAGCATGTCCATAGACTAGTATTGCGTATGTTTTTTTTAAATTTTGTGTTGCGCTTTTACCAGTTAAGCGAGAAATAAATACGCAATTTAATTTCAGACATGCATGTTTAAATTAAGAAATACAGAAATAACTGATAAACGGGGTTTTCCGCAACCTTGCTACGTTGCCACAGCAACCCAAAATTTAAAAGACGTCCGTAATTCTAGTCTATGGACATGTTCACATATGAGGGAAGTATATTAAGAAGCCAAAATAAAATTATTGATTTTTTGATGATTTTAGCCCGATTGTGTCGGCTTTAATACAGAAGACATGTAATACTCTAGGCAACAGAAGGTTCACATTAGATAAATATAATAGTCTAGTCGCAGAAGATTAATAGTTGAGACAGGTGATACCAGAGACCCCAGAGGATTAATACATGTGTTCCTCTAGTCCGGAAAGGGTTAATAAATAAAACATATGATACTCTAGGTATGACAAGGTTAATATAAAAGAAATATGATAATCTAGTCCACAGCGCAGTAATGTACGAGACACACGTGATACTATCGACCCTCTGGGCCTCAGAGGGTTAATACATGTCAAACTCTAGCCTATGGAGGGTTAAGAAATAAAATCTATGAAGCTCTAGGCATGAGTAGGTTAAAAAAGATAAACATGATATTGTAGTCCTGAGAGGGTTAAGACATAAGAAACGTGATACTCTAAAGGGTTTATTCTTGCCAAAGTCCACAGAGGGTTAATAAATAAGACATTTGATACCCCAAACACCAAAAGGTGAATATAGAAGCAATTTGATAGTCTAGTCTACAGAGGGTTAATATTTGAGACACGTGATACTATCGACTCTCTGAACCTCAGAGGGTTATTACACGCAATACTCCAGCCTATAGAGGGTTAATAAAGAACATATGTGATGAACTAGGCATCAGTAGGTTAAAATAAGCTGAACTTGAGATACTTGAGATAGTCTAGTCAACAGAGGGTTGATAAATAAGAAATGTGATACTCTAGACATCAAAAGGTTAATATGGAAGAAATTTAATAATCTAGTCCACATAGGGTTAATATTAGAGAAGCGTGGTACTATCTACTCTCTGGGCCTCAGAGGGTTAATACATGTCAAACTGTAGCCTATAGAAGGTTGATCAATACCATTTATGATACTCTAGGCATCAGTAGGTTAAAATAAGATAAACATGATAGTGTAGTCCACAGAGGGTTAACACATTAGAAACGTGATACTCTAGAACAAAGAGGGTTAATACGTGTGATTCTCTAGTCCACAGAGGCCTAATAAATAAGATATGTGAACCTCTAGGCAGCAGAAGGTTACCGTAGAGAAAATATGGTAGTCTAGTCCACAGAGGGTTGACACATGAGACATGTCATACTCTAAACTCCAGAGAGTTAATACACGTGATACTCTAAAATGGAGAGTGCTAATACATAAGATGTGTGATATTCTAGACATCAGAATGTTAATATAGGGAAAATCTGATAATCTTATCTCTTGGGGATGAGGCCTCACTACACACTGTGTAAACTTCACCCTGAGAGAGTGAAAGGCTCGCTACACACTGGGTGAACCTCATCTTTCAGGCCCAGTTATGGATGAGGGGCTCGCTGTACACTGCCGGCTAAATCTCATCTTCAGGATGGATGAGGGCTCGCTGCACACTGACTAAAACCTTATCTCTCAGAAGGGATGAGGGGCCCACTACACGCTAGGTAACCTCATCTATGAGGAGGAATGAGAGGCCCACTGCACACCGGCTAAACCTCATCCTTAGGATGGATGAGGGGCTGTTTGCACACTGGGTAAACCTCATCTTTCAGGGCCAGTCAGGGATCAGGGGCCCACTGCACACTTGGTAAACCTCATCTCTCAGGCAGTGTTAGGGATGAGCGGCTCACTGCACACTGGGTAAACCTCATCTCTCAGGAGGGATGAGGGGCTCACAGGACTCTAGGTAAACTTTATCTATCAGGCAGAGGCAGGGATGAGGGGCTCACTACACAATCGATAAACCTCATCTCTCAGGAGGGATGAGAGGTCCACTGCACACTAGGTAAACCTAATCCCTTAGGAGGGATGAGGGGCCCACTGCACACTAGGTAAACCTTATCTCTGAGGAGGGATGAGGGGATGGTTGCACACTGGGTAAACCTCATCTTTCAGGACAAGCTAGAGATGAGGGGCCCACTGCACACTGGGTTATTGGGTAAACCTTATCTTTGAGGCTGAGTCAGGGATGAGGGCCCACTGCACATTTGGTAAATCTCATCTATCAGGCAGAGTCAGGGATGAGGGGCTCACTGCACAATTGTTAAACCTCATCTCTCAGGAGGGATGAGGGGCCCACTGTGCACTTGGTAAACCTTATCTCTTAAGAGGAATGAGGGGCCCACTACACACTTGGTAAACCTCATCTTATTATCAGGCAGAGTCAGGGATGAGAGGCACACTGCAAAATCGATAAACTTCATCTCTCAGGAGGGATGAGGGGTCCACTGCACACTTGGTAAACCTCATCTCTTAGTAGGGATGAGGGGCCCACTGTACACTAGGTAAACCTCATCTCTTAAGAGGGATGAGGGGCCCACTGCACACTGGGTAAACCTCATCTCTCAGGAGGGATGAGGGGCCAACTGCACACTCGGTAAACCTCCTCTCTCAAGAGGGATAAAGGGCCCACTGCACACTAGGTAGACCTCCTCTCTCAAGAGGGGGAAGGGGCCCACTGCACACTGGGTAAACCTCCTCTCTCAGGAGTGATGAAGGGCCCACTGCACACTAGGTAAACCTCCGCTCTCAAGAGAGGTGAATTAAGGGCCCACTGCACCCTAGGTAAACCTCCTCTCTCAGGAGGGATGAGGGGCTCACTGCACACCGGGTAAACCTCATCTCTCAGGAGGGATGAGGGGCCAACTGCACACTCGGTAAACCTCCTCTCTCAAGAGGGATAAAGGGCCCACTGCACACTAGGTAGACCTCCTCTCTCAAGAGGGGGAAGGGGCCCACTGCACACTGGGTAAACCTCCTCTCTCAGGAGTGATGAAGGGCCCACTGCACACTAGATAAACCTCCGCTCTCAAGAGAGATGAATTAAGGGCCCACTGCACACTAGGTAAACCTCCTCTCTCAGGAGGGATGAGGGACTCACTGCACACTGGGTAAACCTCATCTCTCAGGAGGGATGAGGGGCCAACTGCACACTCGGTAAACCTCCTCTCTCAAGAGGGATGAAGGGCCCATTGCACACTGGGTAAACCTTCTCTCTCAAGAGGGATGAAGGGCCCACTGCACACTGGGTAAACCTCATCTCTCAGGAGGGATGAGGGGCCAACTGCACACTCGGTAAACCTCCTCTCTCAGGAGTGACGAAGGGCCCACTGCACACTAGGGAAACCTCCGCTCTCAAGAAGGACGAAGGGCCCATTGCACACTGGGAAAATCTCCTCTCTCAAGAGGAATGAAGGGCCCACTGCACAGTAGGAATAAACCTCCTCTCTCAAGAGGGAGGATGGGCCCACTGCACACTGGGTAAATCTCCTCTCTCAAGAGGGATGAAGGGCCCATTGCACACTGGGTAAACCTTTTCTCTCAAGAGGGATGAAGGGCCCACTGCACAGTAGAAATAAACCTCCTCTATCAAGAGGGAGGATGGGCCCACTGCACACTGGGTAAACCTCCTCTCTCAAGAGGGATGAAGGGCCCATTGCACACTGGGTAAACCTCCTCTATCAAGAGGGATGAAGGGCCCACTGCATACTGGGTAAACCTCCTCTCTCAGGAGGGATGAGGGCCCACTGCACACAGGGCAAACCGCCTCTCTCAAGAGGGATGAAGGGCCCACCGTACACTGAGTAAACCGCCTCTCTCAAGAGGGTTGAAGGGCCCACTGCACACTAGGTAAACCTCCTCTCTCAGGAGAGATGAGGGGCTCACTGCACACTAGGTAAACCTCCTCTCTCAGGCGGGGCTCGCTACACACTGCATATGTTTATTTCGAATTGAATATCAAACGCTCCCTACACTAAGATGTGGACCTGTGCATTGGCCCCTCGGGGCTGCATGACGAGTAACTGTGGATTATCTCATGATCGATGTACATGCCTGTCGGCCTCGGAGTGCCAGATGGAACATACTCCACTAATCCATGTAGTTGCTTTCGAAAATTAGAAATGGGAACATATTTATTGTGCTAGTCGAATGGACCCAATGTAATGTTTCTTTTGACAACCAATAAGAAACCTCGTTACATCATTCACGGGGTGCCCAAGGACACTTTAATTATCTTGCATACACTGCAGCGGGCTGTATAACTCTAATTTTCCCTTATTTCGGCCGCCACGGTGTATCGAAGGCACAAAATCAGCGGTTCCACGCCCCGTCACGGGACATGGAAGAGCATTTAACTGTTATTTGCCCCGTCACGGGTTATCCAACACACTTTTCTTGCCTTGTGTGCCCCGTGACGGGGCAAATAGACCCGGCCAATTGGTATTACATAAGAGGGAGTGGTGACAGTGGATAACGCCTACTTGTGATAACGATGGACCAGAGTAGTCATTGATTTCACGGCTGAGTAAGTGCCATTAAAAAGTGACATTTCACAGCTCAGTAACTATCTAATTACAACCGAATTTTAATTTTTTTTCAAAATTGAACTTTCGCGAAAACGGTGATAGTACAAGGTTGAGACAATGACTCACTTTGTTTCTCTTGTGCACGTTACAAAAACTTTAATAACAATCGGGCCATTTTGTTTTTTGTTTGCCGTCTTGAATTTTTGCACATTTGCACCGAATGTTGTTATTTAAATCAAGGGGTGGAATATCAGGCTTGGGCTCATAGGGCCTACATATATTGAACATGGTTGGGGTAATTATCTTTGTATCAGTCTCTCCGAGTTCGAATAATTGTTCAAGCGGGGTGGTGGATGTTTTTGATGAACCGATATGGCCGTATCTCACGGGGATGCTTCTAATGTTTTTGTGTCGAAAATAGCCAGATCTAGTTATTTTCTTATTGTGTGTTTTAGGAGAGCATAAAAGAGCACATCACGCCCGACAGAGATGAACGAGTCAGTGACCACGAGAGTGACATGGCATCTATCTCACCAATTCTCAAACATGCAAATAAAGCTCCCCATACTGTGAGTAACAAAGTTAAAAAATAATTTTGCGTTAATAATCACAACATCCAATTGATCTAGCAGTGAAACAATGTACTATTTCATCGAAAATGCGAGAAAGCAAATTTATATGATTTTTATACTTTAATGGTTACAGATAAAGTCCGTTATATCGGTTGTTTAGTGATAATGTGAGTTATGGTGTGCGTGAGCAATCACTCACGCCAAATCTGAAGGCCTGAATTAGCAATACTCATATTTTTGTATGCTAATTATTATAAAAAAAACTAAGAATGAAAACGTTTACAATTTCAGGGCTATTCTAGAATTGTATTATTTTTAGAGTTGGGAAAATCGTTTCCAGTGGATTTTTAAAAGTCAAATGACTCAGCATGGATTTGTCAACCAACAATTGGAACAAAGGCTATTGAAAATCACACACATAAAATATTATTTCGGAGAGACTGATACAAAAGTGCAAAACCATCAGAAACCCCTAGGCACAATTATGACGTATATTCCGTGCACAATTCACTTGATTTTCTGAAGTAAACATGAACCCCTCATCTTTGGTCACACTGCTCACATTATTGTGGACAGCAACCTGACTGTTTTGAATATCTATGCCAAACTGAATATCATTGGTCGAGGGTTAATTTCGTTGGTGTGATACATACATTGACGAACACAACCGATGGTGCCTTATTGTGTAAGAATCCATAATATGTTTTGATTTCACTCAAAACTAAAACGATGTTTGTCATCGGGGTGGTTTATATACAGTGCTCCAAACTATTTAAATGCCGGGATAGTAGCTTGCCGTCTATAACGTTGTACAGAAAGCGACGTGAAGCAGTATTCATTTCAAATAAAAGACAATAAAAAAACAATGACAGGGCTATTCTGATAGATAATTAAATTACAAAATGATATACAATAAAGTATTCATAAGAAGGAATGCTCATTGGTAGCGTGGTTGACTTTGAACATGGGGGTACGAGGTTCAAATCCCGCTGCAGCCTATGTCATTCCTAGGTGCACACACACACACACAGTGGCTGTTTAGATTTATGGGATAACGACAACCGCATATACCAACGATTAGCGCTGCATTAAAAAAAAGAAACAAAAAAATAAGGAAAGAAAATGACCAATATATCAAAGCTGACATTTAAACGGTCAATAAAACCTTTATAGTATTTATATTTAATCTTTAAAACAATATTTAAAATGAAATTACCCAACGCTGGAGACTTCTTGAAGGGGAGGGGGTAATTACAGTATATTATTGCCGTGACTGTTCAACATCATTATATTTACAAATATAATATAGGGCCTACATTTATACTCGCTGAGAAATGACAGCTAAATAGATATATTATAATGATTATTGACAATTTTTTATTTGTATTATCATTATGTGTTATAGGCGTACAAGATACGAGGAGACATAAATATAACATCAGATGATGAACGACTTAGCAACAGCGACAGTGACAACGATTCATCAGCAACATTTCGACCAGATAAATGTGACTCCAATTCAGATTCAGATTCAGATGCATCTATCACGCCTATTGTCCATCGTCCAAATAAAAAATCTAACATTACAAGTAACAACCCTTCAGAAAAAAAAAATATTCCACAGAAAGGATCAACAAAATTCAATATTCCAACCAATACAGAAATATCAAACAGCTCACTATTCCATCGCAAAGTGTGTACAATCAAACCAACTGAAAAGAACCGATCTGGCCGATGCTATAATAAAAGACAGTCTTGCTACTATTGTGAAAAACTAGTATCATCTATTAGTCACCACCTTGAATGTAGTCATGGAAATGAACCTGAAGTTGCCAGAATCTTAGCACTTAAGCCACTAACAGAGGAATGTCCGCTAAAAAAGAAGAGCCTTATTGCTGAACGGAAGCGCCTCTTTGGCATTCTAAGGAACAGAGGTAATCACCAACATAATATTGGTGTGCTCGAAAAAGGCGAAGGAGAAGTCATTCTAATGAGGCGCCCAACAAGCGATTTCAATGTGGATGACTTTGGACCATGCCCAGATTGTCAGGGGTGGCTTGTGAAGACCAGGATGTGGGATCACCAGCACTATCACTGCATCGGGAGAGAGCATGTGAAGGGTAAAAACGAGCTCCTAAATGAAAGTGACGTTCTTGCAGGCAAATATTCACACGCTTCACCACAGCTGAAAAACATTGTCTTCCCCTCGATGAAAAGAGACAATATAACAACAATCGCCAAGAATGATTGCTTAATAGTTGCTCTTGGGGATGCTACATTGGCAAAAAATGTGCGAAATAAATTACGCAAAAAACATTACGCAAGCGACCAAATGCGCCAAGCAGCAAGGCTTCTTGACAGTGCACGTCGAATCGATGGCAGTGATGGTGACATTTCATCTTTTCTCAAACCATCAAAGTTTGATATCGTTTGCTCAGCAGCACGGACCATGGCTAATCGCTCAGAAGATGCTGACGACGAAGGGGATGCAATGACGCACCCAAGTAGCTCTACTAGAGTAGGCTTTGTTTTAAAAAAGCTTATCAGCTTTAAACAATCACGTGCGTTAAAAGATGGAGATGCAGCACATGTGAAGGAGGCGAGTGACTTTTTGAAAGTCTTTAACATCGAGTGGCAGACACGTGTTGCAGCCGAAGCAGCATGTGTCCTGGAGAATCGAAATCTGAATAAAATAGAAGAACTTCCTGATATTAAAGACATCATGACATTGGGAGATTATTTAAAACGTGAAATCAGACAGCAACTAATCACATGTCAACAAACAGAATGTGTTATATCGCACCAAGAGTTCAGACGTCTCCAGGAGCTGGTGCTAGTGCGACTGTTGACCTTCAATAGACGAAGACCTGGCGAGTTAGAACAATTGCTGTAAGTATAACGTACAAATGATAGGTAATGTTATAAATTATCAATGAATGATGTAAAGGGGGACATGGCAAAAATAAAAAAAAGCTTCTGAGCAAAATGTACCGATGAAATGCGTAATTATGTGTATTTTCATTTGAGTTCTCGTTGATTGGTGAACTGGATATTAGTTATTAGCAAACAATAAAATTGTAAGTGCACACTATATCTGGTCTAGGTGGAACAACCATTATTGCAACAATAAAATTGTAAGTGCACACTATATCTGGTCTAGGTGGAACAACCATTATTGAACATGACTAGCTTTAGTCAAATGGGTCTGTGGCGATGTCTCACCATTGAAGAACCACCAGCTCAACGTCTTTTTTTAGGACAGGAGCTGTAGCTGTAACCTAAAATTTTAGTTTTACTTTTGGTGTGCAGGGCTGGGGAGGGTGGCAGCACCGCGCGCCTCACTTTTATGTACACTGGGTTTGAAATTCTGAAGATGCGTTGTAAGACAAAATCACCCCACCTGACGTCAGAGACCGCCATTCACAATAACAAAATCCGCCAACTAGATTCTAATCAGGGAATCAACCCCAGTAAGCCTAAACTTACCGACAAAGCACTCTCACACTCGCACTCTTAAAAAATTATTTAAAATAGAATGGACAATTACTTTGTACCTGGACGTCATGTTGGCCTTTGACATGACAAGCACATTGTCATTAAATAGTTTGCATTTAATTTCTATGTTCACAGCTTGGACTCTTATAGAGACAGGCCTGACTGGACTGGAGCCTCATTGTCAGACGGAAAGACACTTCTATCTGAATTGGAAAGGCAGCTGATTAAGCAAATGGATATGCTTGAGATACGGGGGAAATCTACTAAACGATATGGGAAAGTTCCAGTTCTGTTGCCTCCTGAGGTGCAAACGGCAATGGCATTTTTGGCGACTGATGAGGCAAGGGAGGCGGCTGGTATACCTGACAGAAACGTCTACTTCTTCGCAAATCAGGGTATGTATACATGTATGTGTATGCTCATTCCATTCAAATAACATAGCCCTATTGCTATAGGCGTATGACACATTTATGTCTTCCCCGTACCTACGGAAGACATATGGGCGGGGGCCCTAGGGTAGTGGTTAGCACCGCTGCCTTTCACGCCAGAGTCCGGGGTTCGGTTCCCGGTCTCGGCGGTTTGAAAGAAACAAAATTGTTTCTTCCCCATCCACGTGTGAAAGTTAGTATTGTGGGGAGCCTCCGTGACCGAGAGGAAGCGTGCTCGGCCTCAGACCGCCAGGGCTCGAATTTCGAATCCTGTGTCTGGAGGACAGTGTCATCTCAATCATCTCACCATCCTCAGGAGGTTCTCCTGGCCCAGTTTAGCCTATATGTGCACAAAGGTGGCCTAAGGCCCGATTCATTTCATTTTATTTACGGAAGACATGGTGTTTCACTTCTCTCTACGTTCGGGCACACTTTTCATTTACGGAACATTTAACTGGATCTACTTTTCCGGTTGTCTGTGAATGTTGCACACAACACTTCTACGAGGTTTATAGAGTGCCGTTTGTGGTAATTGCATTTGGATCTATTTTTATTTCATTTTTAGGCCCAGTTAAATATTTTACACTACCAGATGATATGTCAGCAAATACTTGGATTGTCGTCAAATGCTGCACTCAACATCCCCAGATGGTCTAGATGTGCCTTTTGGAAGTAACTGTATTGTCAGCTACTGTGATTTTCAAGCATTTCAAAAATATGCTTTTAAAATTAGTTCTACTTGTACTTTTATTTATAATTTTCAAGGCTTTCCAGAGTGTTTGTTCGTAATTGGGATCGAAAATTGGGTTCGAACCCTACTCTGGCCTTTGAGTTTCAAAGAAACAAAAATGTCTCTTCCCCGATCACTTGTAAAGATTCAATATTGTGGGGAACCTCCGTGTCCGAGAGGTAGCGTACTCGGCCTCAAACTGCCAGGGCTCCAATTTTGAATCATATGTCTGGAAGGCAGTGTCATCTCATTCATCTCGTCATCCTCAGGAAGTTATTTTGGCCCAGTTAGTTTAGTAAAGTTATAATATATAACAATATGATATAAAACTAACTGCTCACCATTTATAAATGTTGGCATACTTATCATATAAGACAACATCAGCCTAAGTGTTTAAAATGGTCGTGTCTTTGTGTACATGTTATTCTGAACATATACATAGCAGATTGTTAATCTTGAGTTATGTAGCCTAAATATAAAAAATGGGTTTTCCGCACCAAAAACATAGATAAAATAGCTACACGGTGTTCTACACATTACTTGATACGCTCCAGTATTAAGAATATATTTTCACTAAGTATGTACACTTTCGTTTCACCTATAATAGGCCTACCTTTTTCATAACAGGAGAAGAATGCATTAGAGCTGGAGGATGTCTGAAATCAATTGCTGATGAAGTAGGACTTCAACGTCCTGATTTAATTCGCTCGACACTGATGAGAACAAGACTACATAATCCAGGAGCTCCCGCTCCGAATTAGAATTTGATTTAAGCAATTTTGTGTAGGGTTATTAACGTAGTCCTAGGCTAGGTCAAAAATCAAGACGCAAGACAACTAGGTCTAAGAAGCTCAGTCTAAGAGTAAGATAAGAACTAGACAGTCTGTCAGAGATTGCAAACCTCTATTGAAATTAATGATCCTAATCAGTATCCCAGTAATGGACTACCTATCTGGCACGGTTTTTTATCAGGCCAATCGAGGTAACTAATAGCTGATTTACGGTCATTTTGAATTCGATATTAACTAGTTAAAAAATGTAAGGGTGCATCCTCCCACGAAACCTCAAATTTTGTTTTATAGTAATGGACTAGCATCTAACACAGTTTGCAAAATATTGGGCATGTGAAGGTAAATAATGGCAGATAGGGGGCCATTTTGAATTTGATCGAGTCAGCATTTTTCAAGATGCATCCTCAGCTGAAATCTCACATTTCATTCTATAGTAATCGTCTAGCTATCTAGCACAGTTTACCGAATATCGGCAATGTGAAAGTGAATAATGGCCAATAGGCGGCCATTTTGAATTTGATCGAGTCTAAATTTTTCAAGATGCATTCTCTCCTGAAATCTCACATTTTGTTTTATAGTAATGATCTAGCCATCTAGCACTGTTTACCAAATATCGGCCATGTGAAAGTGAATAATGGCCAATAGGCGGCCATTTTGAATTTGATCGTGTCTAAATTTTTCAAGATGCATTCTCTCCTGAAATCTCACATTTTG
>OZ024903.1:74520311-74575311 GCA_964017125.1 Flabesymbios commensalis
TATAGCGTCGTGTAATGACAAGATACCCAAGTTGTCTCTTGGTGGTTGTCACATTATTTCAAGTAAAAAGTAGTTTTAGTTCAAGAGTTGCATTGAAGTGATGACATCATTATGATGCGACAGATGCAAATTTCCAGCTATCATAATATGTTAAAGGGACTGGCCCAGGCTAAAATCCACAAAAAATCGGTGATTTTATTTCGGGTTCTTAATATGACCATATGATGTAAACATGTACATAGACTAGAACTGCAAATTTTTATAATTTTTGTGCTGCGCATTCATCAGTTAGACTAGATATAGAGACGAAATTCCCGCGTTTCCTATTTTTGACATGGTTGTCAATAATTAGAAATCAGGAATTTCGTCTCTATATCTAGCCTAACTGGTGAATGCGCAGCACAAACATTATAAAAAATTGCAGTTCTAGTCTATGTACATGTTTACATCATATGGTCCTATTAAGAACCCGAAATAAAATCACCGATTTTTTGATGATTTTAGCGTGGGCCAGTCCCTTTAACCTGATGCTGTTTTATGTTGGTTTGCTGTCTGCGACGCATGTCCAACAATAAAACAATCCTGGTTCAGCAAATTGTGCTTACCAGTTACTTGGTGATATATATCGCCCTGCTGGAAACAAAAAAACATATCCCAACAAACTCGAGATGTTGAACCAATGTCGGGTAGACGATATACAAGCATTATATATATATTATTTAACCTATCCCCGGGGGGGGGGGGGGGGCTGGTACAGTGGTTGAAGCTGCCTGACTGGGAAGTCGGTTCGATCCCCGCTCTGCCATTCAAGTTTCAAAAAAAACAAAATGTTTCTTCCCTGTTCACTTGTAAACATTCAATATTCAATATAGTTACGCGCGCTTAGCCTCATACCGCCAAGGGTAAAATTTCGAGTCAGAATGTGTCTACAGGGCACTGTCATTTCATTCATCTCACCATCCTCAGGAGGTTGCACAAAACACCCCATTCATTTCATCTTTCCCAACCCTTGAAAAGCAACCCCCAGGAGACAGAATGTAGTCAATTATTCATGATAAATTCTAGAAACTTAAAATATGGAAAGGGGGTGAGTCTTAAATGTCCTTCATTATCGGGGTTATTTCATAGGTATTTCAAGCTAAAAATCAGGGGCAAAGGGCCGAAACGCCCAAAATAAAATAATATTTGCAAATTAAAAAATTCCTTACATTTTGACAGGACGATCATCCAAAGCGTAAAATGTATTTTCTATACACCCATGGGGGCACTTGAAAATACACTATCCGAATACTGAGATACAGTTTTATTTTATTATCGGACTGTGATTTCGGACGCCAATCGGTGATTTCGGACGGTTATTTCGGACGGTGTGCGTTGAAACCGTTTCTGATTTAATGCTGGGCCAGCGTCACAGACGATGATCGAACATTTACCCGGAATTATTTCAACGTCTCGTGTTTGCTGTCAGCACGGCGAGCAGCACTTGCGATGTTATTTTTATGAATGATAATTTTGAGCGTAGGGGCCTATTACAGGTATTGAGTCACTCACTAATCATCCTAATAAGATTTGTAGATAGGAGTTCAGAGATGTTTTTGAACAAGCATCCATATTGTCTAGCTGTTTGCATTGTTTACTATTTGTCTGTTCAACATTTATGTGTGACACCGGTCCGTCTATGCCGGACGCGCGGGCCGTGAACGCAGACACATCGGATCGTTAACCCTCTGCGTCCCGATAACCATGATAACATGACCTGTATTCCACGTCAATTATTTGCTTAAAATTGACCATGCATCAAGAATTACTTTAAAGCCAATTAATGTCAGTTGCAAAATCAACTACAAAGGGGATTGTTGTGTTGTATAATTATAACATAATTATTTGTACACTGTAAACCCTGTTCCGCCGTGGTAGCTGAATTGTTTTGTGGCAAAATTGTTGCATTAATTTTAATGATGTGACCTGGCACAATTGTTATCATCTTTTCAGCTCGTTAATAGTGGCCTACTCCGGCTTCGTGCCGTAGCTTAGAACACAATTTTATTATGCTAACTCGGGGTGAGTTGGTTAATTTGAAATCATCAGAATAAATTCATTTATACCAGATTGGATCACTTGGTTTATCCTATGCTACTTTACTTAGGTCGAAGTGATTACATTTGAACATATCAAACTAATACATTCTTTTCGGATAACACAACGAGAATTAGTTATTGTGAGTCACTCACTTTTCGTCATATTCGGTCATTTAAAATCGACGCCATCGAACAATCAAAACTAGCTATCTAAACAAATAAAAATATTTCACTGCTCATTAAGCCAACATTCAGCCAAGGTTGGTGCGGCATTTAAAATGCCGACCCACCATTTGGCCAACACAACTATCTGTGTGACCTGTCATCATATTAGACTATAGGAAGAGAATTTCAAAAGCGATAGTCTGACCACATTTGCTACAGCATTGGCCCAATGTTACTGGGCAGACCACAGCAGTGGACAGTGACAAGCAACCAACAAATGGTCGTGATTGAGGGGGTACTGGGATGATTGCTAGTAGTAGTACTTTTTGCCCCCATCTGGGGAGGGTCATTAGGGATCTGTTCCGTCTGTTGGATGCTGTGTACGGCATTGTACGGGAGCACTAGTCTACAGCAATCATCCAAGGGCAGCTGCTGCTTCCTCGTATCTGGCTATAATCTTCGGGCGGATTGCCAGTGGTGTACCCTGGTTCCTCCGCTCAACAGCCAGTTCCTCCGCTCAACAGCGGAGCCAATGCAGCACCCGCATCAGTGCTGGCGCTGATGTAGGCCGTGGTAGCCTCAAATAACCGGCAATAGCGTGTTTGACATTAGGTCTCTCACGTGGGATGAATGGAGTTACCCAGAGGGAGTGATCCCTCATATTGTTACTCTGGGGACTATCCGACCCGAGGATAGCGAAGCTGCGCGAAATGCCACGGAGTTTCATCAATAAATTGTACAGTGAAAATGTCTGGGGGTATATCCCCTAAACATGCCCAGAACCCCTTATCGGGCGAGCGAAGAAAAACGCTCTCAATAACCCACCATGCCCTATCACCCCCACCCTCACATCATTATCTGTACATCATTCATCTCATCAATTGACTACAACGTTTTTATCGTATTATAATGTCACTTAAAAGACCTTTTGTGCCGAAAAGTGACGTAAAGCAATTATTTACTACTACTACTACTTGATTGAGAATTCTATTTTTTCTAGAAGGTTATTTCTTAAAGACAGCAATTAAAATAAGCTTCAGCACATGACATATTGTTATTTAACATGTTTAAGAAAAATATATTTCCCCCTCACAGAGGGACACCAGCATGTTATCGAGGATGTGCATATAAAGTATTCCAAACTGTCCAAAGGCATGGAGTGTGCAATACTCTCTATAGAGCTGTGCACTATAGAGTCATTCACAAAGACTATGGTTTCCTTCTGTCGCTATATTCCCATGATTGTGTGGGAAGTGACGTAATGCAATATGATTTTACTCATCCAGAATTCATGAGATACCAATGTGGTGTCCGATTTTTCGCAAAATGTTTATATATGGTATTTTTCCTCATAATTTTGGAAATGGAATTGGGAACGACGAAGCGTGTTATATTTGTATTCATTCACTTTGTCTCTCAAAATCTATGTTGTGAGCACAAAATGCACATAACTGCATAAATTATAAAAAAAACATACAGTTTGTTTAATTCGATGTTGAAAATATGTTGCAGGAATGATAATAGGAGAAACTGAACAGAATCATCAAAAACAGTCCAGAAAACGTAAGTGTGTTTTATTAATGTTAATGTTAATTTTAATCATGTTCTTTGAACACTATTGAATTTTTTATTGACGTTCATATTGTAAATAATGTGAAAGTGCTAATTTTGTGAGCTTGTTGTCCACCGTCACCATTTTGGTATAAACTCACGAAATTTGGCACAGGGACTCCTTACAATACACTTTGTTATATTTTTTGGAGGGAGACAAAAAAAACACTTCATAGGAGGCCTAATTTGCATAAATTCAAAATCGCCGCCATATGATTTGCCGATTATCACATTATGCCCCATAACTCTGGAACAAATAAAGATAAATAAGGCATCAAATGAATAAGGCATCAAAATAATCAGAATTTAATTTGTAATTCTGTACCATTATTTATGTTATGTCTAATTTACATAAATTTAAAATGGCCGTCGTAGGATTTGTCGTTTCTTTTTATGTACATAAGTGTAAATTAGGTGATAATGCGATCGAACACCAATCCAAGACAATGGCACCAGATGTGGATTATTCGAGGGTGGACCTCCCAAGGGGAAAAATAAGACAGATTCGTTGGGCAGGGCAATCCTTCAGATTGCGTGTTAGAAAGTCTATTTTCCACTAGCTTACTTTGCGGTATTGGCAAAGGGATATGTGGCTAAAATATCCTATCCTTCTATCGTCGAACGGCCCAAATATAGAACTCTCATTTAAATAATAATGCGATGACGGATTTGATAGACTGATTTCGTCATTATTATTGCCTGTGCCAATTTTAATTGGTGAGGGAGTGGTGTGGCAAACTTGTTTCAAGTATTCTTCACGGGTATCACTAAGATTGATCACCACCGAATGTTACCGACGTTTGACAGCATCAAACCAACATTGGTTATATGCCTTTTGTTTACTGGGAGACCAACTACAACCATGTTGAATTTTGTGGCAGTTGATGACGCTTGACCGTTGGTGAAAGTGGTATTTGTTTGAAATTATCATAGTCATAAACATTTTACGGACGATCGATGTTTCGATGGCCCATGGGAGAGAATAAAATCATGGAAATTGTTTTCAATTTAAATAGCGCAATTAAGAATTGGCGACGTCGCTCAAAATCATAATTTGCGACACTAATAAAGTGGTCGCTCGGAAATTTATCTTGAAATTTAATAATTTTTCTTTTAAATTTTAATAATAAAATTAAACATAATTGTATGAATAAATAATATTGTATTATTAATATATAACCAAAACTATTGCGTACGCAGAAACCAGTGTATTTTTAAATTGAGATTGTAGGGACTGGAGTCTCCATGACCGTGATATAGGGTGTTCTTACTTTTGAATTATCTGTCGGAACATATACGCTGTAAAACGAATGTTTCACTATGATCATTTCAATTCCACAGAAGTATACAATAAATTACATCTAGCTAAATTTAAAATTAAATGGAATTGCTCAAGTTGATAATTGTAATCCCAATTAATATTTTGTATCTTATTGAAATTAATGCAATACAAATCTGTCATCATTTGCAAATGTATATCCTTGTTTGTCATCGATGTGACTTCAGGACAGAGAGATGAAGAGGAAGACAAAAAGACAAAAGAAACCCAATCTGAAAAGAAAAGCCAAAAACGTAGGTATTCCTAGAATATACAAGCTAAGATTGAGATTACCTTATTCAACAATGACGTTCGCCGCCACTTTGGTCATAATGTATACACTTATACTTTCTTATGCTTACTTTCAAATATAATTTATTCCCCAGGCGGATTTTTTGTGTGACATTTTGATCACTATTATAATCATAAGTACACATCTGCCAGTTGAAATGTGAATCCAAGCTGAGCTCCCAATGCTTTTTATACTTGTCTGTTTGAAACTTTGAAAATAATTAAAAAGGTCGCTTCAAAATTATTTATGGCAATTTGAACATTAAATATTATTAGGAATCTTTTAATTTGGCTCTGAAGCAGTACCCTAGTTAAGAAAAAAAACGTATTTATTTTCAAATCCGATAATCTATCGACCTGTTTCAATCTGGTCATGTTTTAATGTCGATGTCATAAAAAAATCGGATCTGAAATGACCATATGACCAATTTGTTTAATTTTGCTAAATATTTCCAAAAACTTGTTTAGCCTTTATTAGCATAGCATAAATGTGAACGAACAGACAATTAAGAAGTTACCGATATATATGACAAACATCAATCCAATGTCATTCAATAACTCAAAGTTGATTTTGTGTCTGTTCCGTGCAAATATTTCTAGTTAATTTACTTTACATATAATATTGACGAGTGGCATTTGTTACCATAGTTATCAAGCAGATTTATCTTTTTTTCAGAGAAAACTTGGAAGGGGTGGTCTAAAGCAGAAGAAGACCAAGTGTGGAAGCATATGAAAACATTTATCACAAGACACAAACATACAGGCATACTGCCGAACCAGGCAGAATGCACAGCATGCAGAGAACAGGCAGCACCGGTACTTAGCAACAGATCGTGGCAAAACATAAAGGACAAAGTCAGAAATTGGTCCGAAAAATTGGCAAAAAAATACAATTTTGACAACTAATTTTGGACGAAATACATAGCTGTCTTGTGCATTTTTGTTAATGATTAAATATACAATGCAAATACACATCATGTAATATCACTAGAATCGCGTGTTCCTCCAAGTTGTTACAGACACTGGTACAACACCAAAGCACCACCATGCCACTGACTCAGCCACCGCCAGAACGATGTCCACAAATTTAGTCAGGACATTTAGTCAGGTCAACCGCTTTACGACTAGCCCAGCATAAACAAGACATCAAAACGATGTCGGATCAGTGTTGGGCCACCGTCTGCAACACTGGCCCAGCAATAACATTTTACATGGACGCCTTTATGTACAACTGGACCAATCCCAAATTGTTCTTTTTGAGATAAATGCAGTTGTAGTTTATGGTTTGCTATAAATTCAAGAAAGCGAATCATGAAAATGTCGAATTACAATAAGACAATAATTATATCCAAATTCTCTATTCAAAAAACATAGCCCCACCTTCGGGTATATCTGGTTTCAAGACTTGCTGCCTGGAATACGCTGTGGTCCAGCTGTACAGAAATAATTTTGATATATGCCTTACTGGACCAACTCACATTTATTGTAAATTGGAAAATGATATAAAACAGACAATAATAAGTATATTACAGTCTCTGTACATTTTCTGTCGATCTATTTCTACTTCTGGAGGTTTTTTTCTGTGAAACGCAGTGACGTCACCGAAAACCCTTTTGAATGGCTACTCGGTGAAAAACTGTTATATAAAACCCATACTTCATTGTATTAGATAGCTAGGTTGGTCCAGCTGTTCATAAATCAATTTGTCCACAGGTGGCACACGCAGCTACATGGACCTTGAGTCAATCTAAAATAAATGCGGGGACATAATGTCTATCAATTGGCACACCTAACTCATTGTCGAATTTTGGGGGGTTGGCTCAGTTGTCCATCCAGACGTTTACATGTGCTTACATATACTTTAGACAAATATTAACTGAATGATGAAGGTGATGATCATTTAAAATACACCTGTGACATCAGCCTATTGTTAATACCACTGGGGGAAATAGTGCGGTTTTGATTGATAAATAAATTATTTTTTACACTTTTGCTAGAGTACAAGGCCTCTATATAACGTATCTATGAGATGTATGTCAAGGAGAAAGAACGTATCTATCCTAATTGAGTTCTTGCTTCGACTTAAAGATTTTATATAGAAAACCCAAATTCTATACTGTGTAACTAACTGTAGATTCGTAGATCCGAATCTACTGTTTTAACAATAGACTGACGTCACCGGTGTATAATGACCCAGTGGGTAAAACAGTAGATTCGGGTCTAGGAGACTACTGTTAATTTTGATAACAGCCAGGTATAATATACGAGCTTAACCATGAGATCACATAGCAAATATCTCGTGGTTTACCATGCTGATAATGAAATTGCATTTTTGTGTATCAAATTTTGGAACACATGTACCTATTTTGTCTATTTTCAAAGAGTCGAAGAAGAACTCAATTACGATAGATTCGAAATACTCTGTGCTTCGTGCCTCGTACATTCAGATCTAAGAATCTATCGAATTTAGTTTGTTCCTCCTTGACATAATATTAAATGTATCCATTATTTCATTACTGACCAGTTTTGGCTAACCGATGTATACATGTACTGTGAATAAAGTGTTACAGATAATATACTGATATTATGTATTATGTCATTGACAAAACACAACTTGCCACATCATCGTAATATATTTCTAATAGATTTATATAGACCCCTCTTGTTTTTTTAACATAACATCCATATACGGTACTCGATACACTTACTTACACACAGCTACATATAGTAAGAATAGGTCAAGTTTTAAGATCTGAATAGCTTCAGTTAATAACAATCTGGCATCGTAGACATGTTGTTATATGAACTCAAAACGGACTTACGACACCTCTAAATCTATTGTTACAATGTTACACATCTTCTTATGTAACTATTTACGGCATCACTGAACCATAAAACAGTTATGTTTGTCTGGCATTCCCAACTCGTAATCGTTGGTTTAATGTTGGATCATATAGGGTGTGTTATTTGTTAAAAAAAAGTTGAAACACTTTAAACCCTTTGACCGCCAAATTATTCAATCTGAATTTTCACCCACTTGAAATTGTGTCTGAATTTGACAAAATGGAGATCAACTGTTTTCAAATATTGCTGATTGATGTCATATTTTATCTTTAACATGTTTAAAAGGTGGTACGTAATGTGCTAATTAAAAATGAAAACCCGAATATATGCGACACCGGCGGTTAAAGGGTTAACACGGCTCGACCGACACGGTCATAATTTAAAACGCATTTATACATGTATTCAGTGACAGATTGGGATAACATAATAAAATGTGGTTTGTTTCAAACTGTCCCCAGAAATGCTTTATGTTACTAAACTGCCCTATAAACCACACATGGTACTAGACTGACCCACAGCAACTGCGTAACTAGACTGCCCCTCAAAAAAACTCTGTAACTAGACTGCCCCACAAAACAAGTGTGTAAGTAGACTGCCCCACAAAACAACTGTGTAACTAGACTGCCCCACAAAACAACTGTGTAGGTAGACTGCCCCACAAAAACCTGTGTAACTAGACTGCCCCACAAAACAATTGTGTAAGGAGACTGCCCCACAAAACAACTGTGTAACTAGACTGCCCAACAAAACAATTGTGTAAGTAGACTGCCCCACAAAACAACTGTGTAACTAGACTGCCCCACAAAACAACTGTGTAAGTGGACTGCCCCACAAAACAACTGTGTAACTAGACTTCCCCACAAAACAATCTCGTAACCAGACTGCCCCATAAAACAACTGTGTAACTAGACTTCCCCACAAAACAATCCCGTAACTAGACTGCCCCACAAAACAGCTGTGTAACCAGACTGCCCCACAAAACAGCTGTGTAACTGGACTGCCCTATCAAGTCATTTGTGTAAACTAGACTGCCCCACAAAACAGCTGTGTAACTAAACTGTCCCACAAAACAGCTGTGTAACTACACTTCCCCTTCAGATTTTACAATTTTTTTCGCGAACCACTTTTCCCCTTCGGTGACAACTGGTTGTTACTTGAATTCGGGGAAACCTAGCCGTGAACAGATCATTCCTTGTGAGATATTTTCAGTGATTGTATTATATAATATATTATGTTGTTTGTGTAAAGTGGAGATCTGGTATTGGACCGCCTCGAAATGCGGACCATCTAGGAATGCGGACCACCTTTAGCCAGTCCCAAATTTTCCCCATTCACATAATGTATTATCAGGTTCAGACAGCGGACGGACCCGCCATTCGTGAAACGGACCACCCTTTTTCAGTCCCAAAACATAAAAGGACTCAAAAATCGTACCAGCCACAAGAGCAAAAAATATCCTTCACACTGTTGCAATCTAATCCAAGCAAATACAAAACATTTGTTTAACATTTGTACAACGTCGGACCAACGTTGGCCCAACACTGTACAAATGTTATGTGTTTGCTGGGATGAGAGAGACATGCATTAACTAAGGGTACCAGCTGCGGCTGGATTCACTAGTTATTGGGACCAGCTATAGCTGGATCAACTGATGGGACAAGCAGTGGCTGCATCTACTAATCATGCTAATAGGACCAGCTGTGACTGGATGTATGAATGGGACCAGTTGTAGCTGGACCCACTAATGTGACCAGCACTGCAGGATCCACCAAGTGACCAGCACTGACATAATTTACTAAGTGGACCATCTAATAAAGGGACCAGCTTTGGCCCGGATCCTCTAAGAGGACCGGAGCTTGTTGGATCCACTAAGGGGTTCAGCGCTGGCTGGATCCACAAAGATCCAGCTCAGACTGGATCACGTAAAGGATTAGCGCTGATGTGATCGATCATACAATGTTATTTCAACATGTAAGCATAGTCATCAGTGAAATTTGCGATCCCTCGCCTTAAGAGTCGCGCCTCTTCGGTTGGTTGCGTTCTCAACGGTGTCATGTATTAGCTCATGTGACCGTCTTTCTTTGTTTGATTATGTTGAAATTTATTTATAGAGCGCAAACTTACGATGACAGCATAGTGTGAAAAGTTTATGTTGCCAAGATAAACCAGCAAAATTTAGGTCAACTTCTTATATTTAATAAGTTGTTAAATTATAAGAAGTTATATTAGCACTGTTATGGCAATAATTGAGCTACTGGTCTACAGGAACCACAAGGTTAAACAAGGACGTTTTTAATTTTAGACCAGACTCAAAAATAACATTAGGCGTGCTACAATGATTTAAATACGCAGGATATGGAACGTCTATGTGTGTTTAATACAGGTAGGCCTAGCGTATAAATAGATACCTAATATGAAAAAAATTATACAAGCGATACAAGCACACGTAATGTCATATTTATAAAATAATCGTAATTCGAGAAGATTACTATTCTCTAGGCTGCTTTCCGTCAACTTGACTTGTCATATAAGACAGGCCCTAGCGCCTAGAAGGATATCACCTGTATAACGGGATTACACCTTTGCGATCCCAAGAGATTTACAAATTGCTATGCAAAATCATATAGTGAAACAAAGCATAAGAATTCCGTCATGATTTTCTGTATTAGTTTTGCATAATTTCTTAACAAAATAATTATCAGATGTATTTTTACACGAGGAAGTATAAATTATATCCAGTTACCGGTAATGGACTATAAGATACTATAGATAAGATTTTCCGTTCACGGCTGCCATGGCCTGAAATGGACTATAAGATACTATAGATAAGATTTTCCGTTCACGGCTGCCATGGCCTGATCACCCTTAACAAACGATACTATCACACTGGGAATGTGATGAAAGAAATATTGTTTACCCCACATTGATCGTAATGACTCCGTGTATGACTCCCGAGGTATTATAAAATAAGAAGCGTGCCAATTTTGTGCTTTTAAAGGATTAAGCGAACTTGCTAATCAGTTGTATGTGCACTTGATTGTCTGAATGATGCCACTATCAAAACAGCTAGCACAAAAAACATACATTAACGAAAGATTTTATACAGAAATAAATATATTTATAATATTTATTCCATATATATTTTTAAATCCATCTAATAAAATATATTTTTTAACTGTGTGTTGTTTGTTTTATTATATATCGTGACGTCGTATTCAATACATTCGTTTATTAATCGACCTTGATATCAACAGGTCACAAGGCATATCTATAAACATTTTATTCAAAATCGGCTGGTTTCACAAATCGGCCCGATTTAAAAATGGGACCACTTTCAGTCAGTCCCATGGGTGGTCCCATTTCCGCGTATTCACTATTTATCAATACGTTGTACTGCATTGTATGAAATAAACTGCTTAATTAATTAAACTAACAATTTTGTCACGACACGTTACTGCCCCACAAAACAGCTGTGTAACTAGACTGCCCCACAAAACAGCTGTGTAACTAGACTGCCCCACAAAAGAGCTGTGTAACTCGACTGCCCCACAAAACAGCTGTGTAACTAGACTGCCCCACAAAAGAGCTGTGTAACTGGACTGCCCCCACAAAACAGCTGTGTAACTAGACTGCCCCACAAAACAGCTGTGTAACTAGACTGCCCCACAAAACAGCTGTGTAACTAGACTGCCCCACAAAACAACTGTGTAACTAGACTGCCCCACAAAACAATCCCGTAACTAGACTGCCCCACAAAACAGCTGTGTAACTAGACTGTCCCACAAAACAGCTGTGTAACTAGACAATAATAAAATGGCATGTAACTACACTTCTCCTTAAGATTGCACATTCTACGGATTTGTACTGCATTGTATAGAATAAATTGCTTGATTAATTAAACAAACTTGTTTGTCAACACACGTGCTAACGTTGGTTTAATGTTGGGTGATTGTCGGATATGCGTTATACAAACATATTACCAGTAATTAGCAAAATGATTCTAATCACTGATTTATGTTATCGTCATAAAAACAATAATAAGCCTATTGAAGATATACTCGATTAACAGTATATTTAAATATAAATCGATATATTCAACAAGTTATGCATAGGCCGTGTTTGTTATTTGTTCACAAAAGATAAAACATTTTTAACATGGCTTGAACACCCTCCCTTAGCCAGGGAATGTACGCCAATGTAATATTAGTGGATGAACGTGATTGAATAACATGTACAGTCATTATCATGATTATGGGGTTGAATGACACGGTTATGTTCTTAAAAATGCAGTTGTAATGGTATTGAATGAATGAATGAATGAATGAATGAATGAATGAATGAATCAATGAATCAATGAAGAAAAAATATGTAAATGAATAAGCAAATGAATGAATGAATGAATGAATGAATGAATGAATGAATGAATGAATGAATGAATGAATTATTTATTTAATTAGTGGATTTGCTGGATGAATAAATAAATTAATAAATGAATAAATGAATGAATAAATGGGGGATTAAGGCTACGGTTGTGCTCATATAGGCTGAACTAGACAAGGAAAATATCCTGAGGATGGTCGATGCCATCCAGACACAGGATTCGAAATTCCGGCAGTGATCTGAGGTCGAACACGCTACGGCTCTATCACGGAGGCACCCCACAATACTGAATGTATATCTAAATCACGATTGGTACTAGACTGCCCCACGAAACAACTGTGTAACAACACCCATATGCCGACCCATATGCGCAACTTTGGCAACGTTCGACGGAGTGGGGCTGTCATGACAAAGCTATGATTGATGAATGACACAAAATGAAAGCTTTAATATATATTTGGAAAATTTATAATTCAGAAGACTGTGAAAAAGTAGCGATAGTGATTATCTTAATATTTTGAAAAGTGGCGGGTTTTCCCCATAGGATTACCATATATCATTTCAAAGATTTAAAATACTGAACCCATTGAAAAAATCATTTTGCTGCGACTAATCATATCATCCCCACGTTCACTAATAATATTATTAACGAACATCTTCATACTATAAAGAACATTGGAACAGTGGACGCATTTTATTAAACTAACAAAAACCTATAACAAATAGAAATGATTTTAAATCATGACGGGTCTTCTTTTCGTTTTTTTTTCATTCACCTAAAAGTTAAAACAAGTAGCCTAATTTTATCAAAAATGCTTGGATCTAATATACACAAATGTCACTTACGTATGCTATTTAATAAAGAATTAACCTATTATATTGTTTTTCATCGATGAAAAAAATTATATCACTCACGTAAATATTACGAAAATGTTATTTCAGACTAGAAAAATAATTTGGACTATAGGGAGTTTTGCTTAACAAAGGTCAACCTACAATATTGGTAATGATGTATTACACATGACATTTACATTGTGAATATTTTAAAAATAATAATGTATTGTGGGGTGTTAATAAAATGTACCTTAGTAACCAAATGGTTAATAAGACAATGATCCTGCTATATCTCAGACGTGACTATTGTTAATACAATATCATTCTGTAAACATTTTTACATGCGAATGGTGATTATTTTACCTTGCTATTATGGGGATCTAAGGGTCGAAATACAGCTTGGCAAACATCACCTTTGTACGTAGGACGTAGGACACACAAATTAGATTAATAAATTGAAATACAGGACCTGACGATTAAGTAATTTAAAGAAGAGTTAACAATTTATTTTCAATATCTCATTATATGTCCTTCGTTTTCACCGATTAGCACAATGAATGGATTGTAGGACTCAAAATGTTGTACAAAAATTTCCAACCTACAACATTAATAATTATGTATGTAAATTGTGAATGTTCTAAAAAAGTGGACGCCTACTATATTGAATACTAAAATGTGTGTTAAATCTAAATGTAGCTTTTAGTAACCAAAAGGTTAGTTAAAAAATCATACTTTTATACCTTAAATGTGACTAATTTAATAATACAATATGAGTTTATATGCTTATTTGCATAAACAATACGTACACCTTGTATTTTACAAACAAAAACAGTGGTCATTTTAATTTGCGATTTTGGGGCTCAAAGAGTCAAAACACAGATTTGCAAGCCGCATTTTAGGATTCAGGACATCCAAATTAGGTTAATAAAAGTTCCAAACACTTTTAACCCGAAATGCGCACAAGAATTATATTTTGTGGTATTTCGACTTGACTAGGATAATATAATAATGTCCCACAAAATTGATAAAAAGTAGTTCCAAATACCCCATAATTTATCTCATGTAAACTAACCCATAAATAATATTCACAAAGGGGTCATATGCGCATCAAAATGGCCCACAAGCGGAATGGCCCACAACATAGCTGGTGTGAGTATGTATGTATGTATGTATGTATGTATGTATGTATGTATGTATGTATGTATGTATGTATGTATGTATGTATGTATGTATGTATGTATGTATGTATGTATGTATGTATGTATGTATGTATGTATGTATGTATGTATGTATGTATGTATGTATGCATGCATGCATGTATGTATGTATGTAATATATCAATGTATCTACGTATCCATGTATCTCTATAATTATTATGGTTTGGCTGTCTGGTTTATGTGAGATGGAGATACATATATTATTTATGATATCAATCAGCATTATACACATACTAATATTACAAAATAAAGTTCAATAAATGACGGATATTTGGCCGTCGTGTCATTACGCCGTCCTGTCATTCCGTCATCCAGTCATTAGGTCGTCCTGTCATTCGGTCGTCGGAGGCCTGTCATTTAGTCGCTCTGTTATTCGGTCTCACAATTCGTCGTCAGAGTGAGGACCGATCGCTTAGGTATGTAAATCATTAACATGTTCAATCTCATAGTCCAAGTTCAAATATGAAGGTAAAAATGCCTCAGTAATGTGTAGGAATTTCAAGTAAACTTGTGATTACAGTTGCATCCTTGCGTGAGAGCAAGACCGTCCTGCATAGACGTGGCCATGACGAATAACCCACCTCCCTGTGGTACAGTAATGAACATAAGCATTTCGAATTCCGTACTTGGAGCTAGTGCATCCATACCAGCTGTTGGTGCGACAGCCACGGACAGTACACTGATCTTCGTCATGTCGTTTCTCCACACCACCCTGCTCATCTGTTCGAAAAAATAAAAATAAATAGAAAACGAAACATAATGTTCTGTGCGTTGTATAGGTAATAATTAACATTTGTTAATAAACTTTTGTGGCTACAAATTATATTAGTTGTATCCACTTGAAAGGTCACTTCATTAGCGATAATATGTGAATGAGGTTTTTTTTAAAATTCCTATGAGATTATTGCCTCTTAACATGCTTAAGAGCAATGACAATGCCTCGTGTTGGGAGAAAAAAACTGCTACTTCAGTCTTAGCGCATCATACTAGCGGGGGTAGCCTAATTATTGTTTTTTTTCTGTATTATTGGTCAACAATTATGAAATACAAAACTAACATTACATTTTTTCTGTTGTCAGTTGTATTTATACCAAAGTGTATGTAGGTTTTTCTATATGTGGGCCGTAAACTTGGGGTCATAATAGCAACGCGCAGTGCGCAGTGCAAACCTATTGCAAACGCAGGGTCAGCGTCCACGACACAATAATATTAATATTATTTCTTAGGTCATTAGACCGATCCTGTCAGAGCGCCAAACGTCGGCGCTTGACCATCAGCGTAGGCTAGCTGGCGTGTGGCAGGGGTATTAGAAAAGGGCGTCGTGCTCGTTAACAAAATGTTATCATGGACAAATATATTACTTTTTAGGATTATTTAAAAACCAGCAGCATAATTCCTTCTATAATTTTATCTTTGACCCGATGACAAGACAGTTATTAACCACACCGTGACCCTTACAGCGCGGGGACCGACTTTAGACGTCAAAATATGACGTCTACAGACGTCAGATTCTGACATCTGAAGTCGAGCTCCGCACTGTAAGAGTGATATATTTTATATAGACCCATAACATAGACCCAAAGCCAACTAAGACATTTGTGATGATTTCAAAGTGAGAAAACCCTTTGGCACCCATGGTTTATACAAAAAGATTTCACCTCTTCAAGGGTTGACCAATATTATTGACGGAACCTTACCATCGCTTTCAGGATCCAGCCAGTAGACAGGTTTCCCTTCACAAAATGGACGGATCACTCCGGGAACAATGGTCATGTCCGTCACTTTGTTGTCCAACTTAAAACGAGATTCGATGTCAGCTTCGTTTCCTGTATAATTCTCCACTTTACGTGACTAAAAAATACAATATGCAACAAATAATGATCATAGAACACATTTTACTGTAGATCTGGTAATTTTCGCGTGTTTAAATTTTCGCCAATTTCTGATTTTATGCCTCTTAACGAAGTTGAAAAGTCGCGAATTTTTCTTTTTCTTCAGTAGCGCCATTATAATAATAATTTTCGCAAAATTCTTAAATTCGCTAATTTGTCCTCCTCGTGAAACTCGCGAAAATTAAAACCTCGCGAATATTACCAGATACACAGTAATATCTTTGTGACAAATACTTCAAGTATTTTGATGAACTGAAATCACTTGAGATGGACTCTAAAGTGAGTACAAAATACTTACATAGGTGTGTAATTTGTCTCAAGATTTATGCAATCTAACAAATGTATACGCTTATTTAGTTGTCTTACAAAATGTTATTTTTGAAAGCCAAACAGAGATATTAAGAGCCGCCCGCTATTTTTTGTGAATTTTCACCCACTTGAAGTTGTGTCTCGCTACCGCGACCCACAACTTCAAGTGGGTGAAAATTAGTCATGCTTGTTTAATTTCAGACCAAACATTTGCAAATCTTGATGTTTAACCACTCATTTCGTTCCCAATAGCAGTGATTATAAAACTGATTAAAACGATTAAAGTCGTGCTTAGCGCCTAAAGGGTTAACCCTTACAGCGCGGGGATCGACTTTAGACGTCAGAATCTGACGTCTGCAGACGTCAGATTCTGATGACTAAAGTCGATCCCCGCGCTGTAAGAGTAAAAATATTGATAATGGCCGTACAAGTATTTATATTGGCCGTAGACTCATAACATAGGTACTCAAATGAATCAGAAAGATCTAACTAAGACATTTATGATGATTGCAAAATAAAGCTATTTGGTTCCCATGGTTTATATACAATATTTCAGCGCCTAAAGGGTTAAGGGTTGTTCTATAGCCTACCTCATCTGCATTCCAGTTTCCCGCCCAATCAATATCTTCACCAGCCGTTAAAAAGCACATGTCATATTCAGTTAGGTACGTTGCAGATATTTTCTAAAATAAAGAACGCGAAGAAGTTAGATTCAAATGAACAGATACATAATAAGCTAAATTTGGTCATTTGGAGCAATGCAAATGATACTCATATCCCGAGGTCACAACCCGAAAAGTTTTGTTGCTTTTTTTCATTTCTTTAAAATAATTAAATATCAAATATTCAAACTGATGGTTTATTGGCTTGCAAACCTTTTTATAGTCTGTTGCCATCATAAGAACAATTGCACCTTCTTTGTTTTTCTTAATGTATAGCTCAGTTTTCTGATCGTTGTTAAGGACTCTCTCTTCTTTTCCGTCTCCTCTTTTGTCTGAGTTTGTCTGTGGAAATTTGCAAGTCAAGAAAATACAATTAACACCATAATATATTATGCATAATCAAATGAGTCTCATCCCAATTAACCATTTTGCTTTTCCACTAGACGTATTTTAATGGCATGCAAATAAAATGTAAAAATAACATCTTTGAAAACAAAGGGTAAACAATGAAATGGAACACAATGGCATTTTCAGAAAATTGATGGTGAGTTTTTGTGTAAGTTATTTCAGGACTTACAAACTAGATTGCTCATAGGGCCTACTATTAATCAGCCGTTGCGGACCAGTCCCAGATGCATGTATATGCTATTAAGGATTTGGTGACTGTTCCCCCAAGACCAGTCCCGGATGAGTTCGGGATTGATATGTTACATGGGATAACTATACCGTCTGTCGTGGATCTTCCGCCGTAACGGTCCTTAACATGGTAAGGGTCGGCCCTATGCATGTATCATTCACTAGGCGATATCTAAGTCAGCCGTTATAATGAGAATTGATGATTTTACGGTCTCATTACACAAAAATACAATGTTTCAGCTACTATTAAAGTAATTTATATAAAGAACAATAACAATCGATTTTTTTATTTGAAAAGTATATTTAAAAACGTATGTAATTCGTTATATTTAGTAACATACATATTTTATCAATTCTACATACACATTATGTAAATATACTGAAATTCTGAAATGGCCCAGTTATGGTCAGCACGCATATGTGGATATAATATAGACAGTTTGCGTCATACATTAATCTTGTCTCAGCAAGGGTGCAGCAGCATTTATTCTGGTAGTTAATCTGGTAGTCAATAGGTTAACAGGTTAAAACATATTTAATATTAATACAACACAGTTTGCGATTATAATGTATGATCACTTCCTCACTTCGTTTTTTTCTGATATTTGTATTTACCAGCCTCCAAAAATGTTTCGAAAATAATATAAAATGACACCATCCTAATTTAATTAGTCTCAATTCATGCGTATTTTGTTTTACGTAAACAGAGTTTGCAATTTTATCTGTTGTACATATGTTACATACATATGTACACTTAACTTATCAGTTTTAATATAAAATGACACCATCTTAATTTAATTTGTCTCAATATATGTATCAGTTTATAAAATAAATCCATAAAGATATTAAAATAAAGCGGGTCTAAAGTTTGTAATCTAGAACATTATGAACCCTACCTTTACTTCACCACTGCCACCTTCTGTCTGAAAACAAAACAAAACAATTTTACTGATCACAAATTAATACTATTATATAATTATATTGTGTACGGAGATTGCAATCTAATATTTACATCACGACATATTAAAAACGAAGGCCTGATAGTACAAATTGGAGATTGTTGAATTAATTTGAATGACAACCATGTCCCACACATATTTTGTGGGGCATGTTAATAATCATTGTCCACAAAATATGCACCACATTACATGACATATATGAATAAAACAACAACCATGTCCCGCAAAAAGTATACATCATCAACTAATGCTTAGGTTACAATTAGCCCGGGCCCCGTCCGGGCTGTGAGCACGGCCGAGATCTAAGTCCCTGGCGGGCCCCGGGCACTGTCGTCATGAACAAATCTAGTTTTACTGATACTCTGCCGGAGCTCTGGCGGGTCCCGGCGGGCGCCCGGCCGGCTATCGGAAGAGACTTGTCCTCATTTCTCTGAAAACGTTACCCGGGCCCGGCCAGTGCTCGCGGGTATCCCTCACGGGACCCGGCCGGGGGCCGTAAGGTGTAAGGGATATCGGAAGGGCACCGGCATGGCATCGGCAGGGTTCCTGCAGGGCAACTCAGGGGACCCGGCCAGGGTATATAGCCTGTAAGGGCATTTCCCTATTATTATTTTTATTATTATTAAAACACATTCTCTACAAGATGCAAACTGCTGACAATATAATATTGGGTCCAGTTGTGGCTCATTAGGTCCAGTTGTGGCTCGAAACACAGAGGTACTGGGTTCGAAACCCGGTCGGGTGGGATGTTCGTCATCGAGGTTGTGCATATGAAGTGCTCCAAACTGTTCAAAGGCCTGGAATGTGCAGTGCTATATGTGGTACTGTGTAATAAAAAGAACCTTGAAGTCTTTCGTTGAGAGTATAGCATAGTCCCGACTTTGGGCTTCTTTCTGTCGAGATATTGCCATGGTTGTTCAAAAAGCGACGCAAAGCAATATTCACACTGCTGACATTATTCATTTAGCTGTCCTCAGGCTTATATTAGGCTTGCAACAGCCCCCGGCCGTTACAATGTTGGTCTTGTGGCATTGCACCTAGAGAAAGAAATGTAGACAAATTAAATCCCGCAAAACGAATGTGGTGGGCTCGACCCTGGTTGGCTCTAAAATCCCGTTACAGGCTCTAACAGTAACACCACGAGACTTCAAACCTTTCATCAGGTTGGAAATAGCTGAACCTTCACTCATGAATACGATCAAAGCACCGACAATGAACACCACGAAGACTTATCAGGATGGATCCTTGGCTGGTTCATGAAATTTTGCAGCGGGTTGTGCCTTCAATTGAGAAAAGTAGTAGGCCCCTATATGTGATGGAAGAATGTTTTAAATTATTAATAAACAGGTTGTGTAATGTCTTCTTTTACTCGACCTTTCTATTAGCTAAACTGTTGTTAGTAGGCCTATCCACAAAATGTAAGGGGAATTTAAAGACTGGGCTATTTGTATACATTTTGTGATGCAAGTTGATTCAAGTTACAAACACAGTTTATAAAATAAGAAGTATCTTAAATTGTTTGATCGATTTATGAAGAATTGATTGATAAATTCGTCTTTCAGTAGCTGTGTATACCCCTGGAGATTATACAAGGGTCCCGACCGGGACCCGCTCGGGCATCGTAAAGGCCCCGGCGGAACACCGCCCGGGCCCCCTACAAGCCAAGTCAGGACCCCACAGGCTCCCGCCTGGGTCCCGTAGATGGCCCGGGCGGGTACTCTGCGTACTTTCCTTCAAAAATTGTCTCCGTGTCCCTGGCGGATCCCGGCAGGGGCCCCGCCGAGCCCCTGCCGGGCAGATTACTGGCTTGAACCGTGGTATATTACTCGCCGGGGCCCGGCTTACTATTAGGTTAGAATTAAAAGTAACCCGGGGCCCGCCCGGGGTGAAAAAAATGGACGACACCCGGTCGTGATCCCTCCGGGTCCCGTGCGGTACGGCCAAAAAACGGCCGAAAACAGCCCGGGAACAGCCCGGAAAGGCCCCTTTTGTGAAATGTGACCAAGGCATAAACGTATACCCATGTCCCAAATTGCCGGATTAGAGCCCGGTATAGTGCGATACATCGCGGAGGCGTCTTATCTTCTTTGTTCCATTCACGGAAGGAATGCGGATCTCATTACGTAATGAACAAATACGTAGGCAATGCGGAGTTGACACTGATGCGTGCGTCAAGAACCAGCTGACAAGAATACCCCGCTGTCAACGAGGTATATCCAAAAAACTGAAGCGCCGTCGGCCGACAATCACATTCATATGTTTATAAAGTCTATCAGTAGTACCGACTGGAGATTATATATTTCCAATAATTTAAAGGCCACAAAAAGTGCTGTAACATCCAGCAAATGTTAATCTAAATGTGTTTTTTTATCAAAATGACACTTTAAGTTATACATGTAAATAGATGTTTTATGTGGCTATTTAATTTTAACATTAACGATTTAACATTACAAAAATTATTAAACGTACAGTTTTCTCCAAAAATACATTTCAGTAAACCTTCTCTTACAATTATTAAATTTTCTAAATAAATTGAAATTAATAATTTTGGAGACAATTTTTAAAACTTATCGTACCCCCACCAGTCTTATCGATCCTTGTACTTATAGCTTCCTGTATCGACCAAAACATCAAGTCTTACACAGCGTTACAGGTAAAAAGTATCCGCTATCTGAGCTATTTCACAGGGTTTTTTTTGTATCTGATTTAAGAAGCCAAACAGAATTTAAAATTGATAACAAAATTTTTTTTCCTGAAAATGACGTCAATGAAAAAGCGATTCTAACGTTAGTGGAGCGACAATGGCGGGTAAGCCTATGACTTGTCAACAATTCGTTCTTCGGTTGCGAATCATTTTTACTGACGCATTGTAGTCTAAATATTTAATTTATCAGTTAAACATGTGAGTGGTCGAGCGATAAAAGGTACGATACAGGCACTCGACTTCGGCTCGGCCTGTCTCTGGCGACAGCATACCGATCTCAGCCTTTATCGACCAAAAAGCAGTGCCATATACATATCTTAACATTCGATAAAATAATTTATTCTGTAGCGAAGAGTGGACTGATTGATACACCCATTTTAGAGACATTAATTTTTATTTAATTTTCGCCCAAAACAGGATAGAACTTAGTATAATTTTGTAATCGTGCGGAGTTGCAGCCAGTCCGTTTTGGGCTAATAACATATCGCTGTCGGCATCATCCGTGTTTATACCGCCGAACTATTCCGTGTTATTACGACATCTTCCGTGTTGGCGCCGGTGTCTTTCTGGATCCTTTCCAGGACATCCGTGTCAGTTCCTCCTTGACACCGTACGTAGCCGTGTCGACCCCGCATTGCCTCTGTATTTGCTCATTACGTAATGAGATCCATGTTCTTTCTGTGAATGAAACACGAATGACAACCATCGGGGATACATAGGGCCCTATCGAGATCTTATCTTGCAATGTGGGTCAGGGGTATTAGCTTTTAGCCCATAAAACGCGGAATTATTTTTGTATAACAGTGGAGACCGAAGTGTTTTTTCAATTTGAAATCATCATAAATGTCTTAGTTTGCTTTCCGCTTCATTTGGATACCTATGTCATGGATCTACGACCATTTTAAATATTTTTACTCCACAGACGTCTACAGACGCCAGATTCTGACGTCCAAAATCGATTCCCGCGCTGTAAGTGTTAATCTCCGCGTAATGTAGTTGCCACACAACTTTAGCATTTAGTTTATTGTGTTGCATCGCGGGTATCGACTTTAGACGAATCTGACGTCTGTAGACGTCAGATTCTGAAGTCTGAAGTCAATCCCCTTACCGTAAGAGTAAAAACATTGATAATGGCCGTAGACCCATAACATAGGTATTCAGACGTAGCACAAAGAACTATCTAAGACATTTCTGATGATTTCAAGTCAAAAAAAGCCTTTGGTCTCCATGCAAATACATGTTTGCAGATATATTTCACTGTTCCAGGACTGTTCCGTTATATAGGTCCACGTATTGTGTTTGACACATGGCCCGGTTTATTTTGTATAGATTTTCTAAGTTACTCACCTCACATCTGGATTTCACTTCATTCAAGTAGATGGCGCCACCGATCAGTGCCATCAGTAACAGAGCTGTACTGGCAGACACCCATGATGTCGAAATCAACGTGCGCTTTGTAAACCAGGCTTTCTTCTCAACCTAAAATAAAATATAGATGTATCAGCACAGGCTACGTGAGAAACATAGACATAAACGATAACAACAACAACAACAACGATGAGAACAAAGCCGACGATGCAACAACAACAACAACAACACTAATATACAAACATGTTAATAGTTCATCAGCATTATTATTAATAGGAATTATTCTTTGTGTCACGTTAACTTAAATAAAATGACTGAAAATATAAAAATATATAAAAAAAACTAATGAATGAATCAATGAATGAATGAATTAACTAATGAATGAATGAATAAATAAATAAATGAATGAATGAATGAATGAATGAATGAATGAATGAATAAATAAATAAATGAATAAATGAATGAATGAATGAATGAATGAATAAATGAATGAATGAATGAATGAATGAATGAATGAATGAATGAATGAATGAATGAATGAATGAATGAATTGTTGTATTATTTATTTATTTATTTATTTATTTATTTATTTATTTATTTATTTATTTATTTATTTATTTATTTATTTATTTATTTATTTATTTATTTATTTATTTATTTATTTATTTATTTATTTATTTATTTATTTATTTATTTATTTATTTATTTATTTGTTTGTTTGTTTGTTTGTTTGTTTGTTTGTTTGTTTTTTTGTTTGTTTGTTTGTTTGTTTGTTTGTTTGTTTGTTTGTTTGCTTGTTTATTTATTTATTTATTTATTTATTTATTTATTTATTTATTTATTTATTTATTTATTTATTTATTTATTTATTTATTTATTTATTTATTTATTTATTTATTTATTTATTTATTTATTTATTTATTTATTTATTTATTTATTTATTTATTTATTTATTTATTTATTTATTTATTTATTTATTTATTTATTTATTTATTTATTTATTTATTTATTTATTTATTTATTTATTTATTTATTTATTTATTTATTTATTTATTTATTTATTTATTTATTTATTTATTTATTTATTTATTTATTTATTTATTTATTTATTTATTTATTTATTTATTTATTTATTTATTATTAGTATTATTTTTTTAATATCTTTTTTTCATTTTTTTTTATTTTTATTAGTTAATCACAGTGAATGAATTACACACGTAATTATAAATAGATAGAAAGACGGGCAGTAATTGTTTTAACGACATAAAGTCAATGCAGACTTATGCATCATAATAAGGTGGCTTATATCGATTTTTATTCTATATTTACTGATTTATTTTATTGTTTTTAATTTTATTTCCAATTTCTGTTTAATTCAAGTTATAATTTAATTTAAAAAATATATATTTACATGAAAAGAAAGAAGTTTGTATGTATTGTAATCCATAAAAAAATGTACATACGAAAAGATATGTGTGCCAATATGTATTTGTATTGAACACTATGAATGATACTTTCTTAGTTATTAGTATGCCCACTATACGGAATTTTAAGAAAGCCAACACACTATACACAAGAGATTTTAAAAACATCGTTTATTACACCAATAATCATTTAGAGATCAACTAGATTAGAATTTTAAATTAATAAACTTGATTCACATTTTAACCAATATTATAGAAATGCCCACTTGTGACAGCCAGTTGTGACACAAATATTCATGGTGGAATTGCGAAATGTAATTGAAAATCTTGAAGCGAACAAAACGTGCGACTACTTAGCAATTTAAAATAATAATTATTAGTGGAACCATGGTATTTGTTATCAATAATAATAAACTGAAGATTAATTGTACCCCGTGATTAACCCCTAAAGCGCTGATTTTTTATGAAAACCTTGGAGGTCAATGGGTTTTTTCCATTTGAAATCATCGTAAATGCCTTAGTTATCTCTTTTCGCTTCATTTAAATACATATGTTATGGGTCTACGTCCGTGATGAATATTTTTAACCCTACAGTGCGGGGATCGACTTGAAGTTGTGTTTCACTGACACGATTCACGACTTCAAGTGAGTTTATTGGCAATGAAATGTGAGTTTACACAACATGACAAATTGCAAAATGTTTGGTTTCAAATAAAGCAAATATGATTTTTTTAACCCACTTGAAATTGTGAGTTGCGGTAGCGAGATACAAAACTTCCGAGTGATTGAAACTTGAAATTTTAAATATAGGCAAAAGATCTTTGAAGAAAGTCGCAGATCTCGGGTTCGTACCCCGCTCTGGCAAAAAAATTCTTCCCAGCTCACTAGTGAAGATTCAATAATGCGGGGCGCCTCCGTGTAACTAGCGTGCTCGGCCTTTTAAATACTGTTTCTGGAGGGCAGTGTCGTATCATTTATCTCACCGTCCCCAGGAGTTTCTCCTTGGCCAGTTTAGCCTGTATGCGCACAGAGGTGGCTTTAAATCCCATCTATCGCTGTTCATGTTCACAATTTACCAGATGGGTATTGTATAATAAATTTTGGAACACCGAATCACGGCTATGCCCTAAGACAAATATCCAGAGTACTCAAATGGTTTCCGGGAACTTGTTTCCCCATTATGATTATCTTAAGGTTCTTTATTTCGGATCTGCATCAACAATATATAGAGAAAAATTAAAAAATAATTTTCCAATGCAAAGTGTGTATGAGGATTTGCACAAAAAAAATATATATTTAAATTCTTTTTAGCGAAATACTAAATTTGTTCATAATATCTACACGTCGTAATCAATCTTCTGGGATTGGGACTCGTCTATAGCGAAAATTTGTTTTCTTAAATGCAAAAAAAAAAAAATACATACGAAATGTATGCAAACATGTACATGTACCGCATCTTTTACCTCAACATTTACTTAAACATTTACAATATAATTTAATTCACCTAACTTCTATTATTAATTGGATCTCTAATTGCAAGTACTTTAATTTAGGCCGGTCTGATTAATTTTGAGGGCTGTCAAGCTTTTTAAAAAAATTAAAAAAAATGTTTGTCGTACTAGGTAAGCATACGATATATTCGTTTTGTCGGATCTATTAGTCACTTACCTGTGCAGAGTCTTCGGCCGTCATGGTAACACGTGTGGTGTCTTGTTTTCCTGCTTCAAAGGGTGAAAAAAGAGCTGCTTCTCGTTGTCTGACTCTCTGGGGTGATACCTTCTTCAAGCTGGTGTCGGATTTGAATGTTCTGCTCTGTGTGGCTGGTTATATAGCATCACAGACTCATACGTCACCAGCATGGAGGGTGGAAGAGGGGTAGAGGTAGAGGGGGGGGGGGGGGGCAAAAAGGCAGGGGAAGGTAAGAAGGATATTGAGAAAAGAGGGGGGTGAGCTTCTTTAAAATTGCTGAGAAAAAGCCCCTCATTATACATACACGAAAATATACCCTCATTATACATGTACATACACTTTTCCAGTTGAAACATTGAATGCTATTCTAAAATTGCAGTAAAAAATCTCCCCATTATACATACAGTTTAAAAGCTGAAGCAATAAATGCACTTCAAAGTGAAGACAACAAATTATACTTGAACAACTGAATTTGATAGTTTTAAGTCAGTTTGATTAAAAGGTTTTATCATTTGTTGGCATTTATAGTATAATTTGGTTCACCTAATTCCCATCATTGGATGTCAATATCACAACGAACACACAATAAAATCAAAGTGTACGTATTTGCCGTGTTTTCCCATGTACGTCCGTTTTTGTGAACAGTACATTTGGTTACTACACTTATATCGTTATTGCTCAACCCAGCAAACACGATGCGTTGGCCCACTGTTGGGCTGATGCTGGCCCATCGTCTACGACGCTGGCCCAACATAAGACCAACATTGGGCCAACGCCTTGTGTTAGCCGGGTGGGGGGGGGGGGGCTACACCCCAAGACAGGCCCGTAGGCAGGGGGGGTCGGAGGAGTCGTACGCCCCCCCCTCCCCCCTGACGGCTGAGGGTCCACATTTTGGCCATACATCTAGTACAAGAGGAATGAACCCATTTTTGGAGTTGAGTTGACAATTAAATTCCTAGAGATAAAAAATATATCACGGGAAAGGTTTAAGTCTCTAGCTCCCGCCGTCACCGTAGGTGAGACGGAGGGAGCTATGGATTCTACCTCCGGTTTTTTTTTGCCTCTTCTTTTGCCTATAACTTTGTAAGAAAATAAGCTAGGATAACAATTTTTGGTATGTGGGTTACTTCCAGGTGGATAATGAACAGGTTAAAATATTTTTAATCTGAATTCAATACGCAAGGTCGCAGAGGAGAAAATGATGATGTTACGCGTTGGGCCGTTGGGCCGTCCGTAAACAATTCGTTTCTGGAGCATATATCTGAAAGTACTTGTCCGATTGTCTTCAAATTTTACACACAACACCCCTAGGGGGTCTAGTTGTGCCTTTTGGGGTATTTGAACTTCGACCTACTTCTGGTTCAGAGCTATGACCTATTTAGACGTTTTGACGTGCACTTCGTTTCCGGAGCAGATCTCGAAAAGTACTGGGCTGATGACAGTCATATTGCACATACATGTTCTCTAAGGTCCCTAGTTGTGCCTTTTCAGGTTTTTGGACCTTGACCTTGAAGTTGACCCAGCACTTTGACCTAATTTATAACATCGGTAAATCCGACTGAAAGATTTTGCGGAATATCATGAAAACCGCTCAAGATAGCTACACCATTACTATAAAACAAATTGTGGGGTTTCAGGAGAGGATGCATCTTGAAAAATTTCAAGTCGATAAAATTAAAAATGGCCGCCTATCGGCCATTATTCACCTCGACAGGCCTGATATTGCGGAATATCATGAAAAACTGCTCAAGATAGCTACACCATTAATATTAAATAAATTGTAAGGTTTCAGGAGAGGATGCATCTTGAAAAATTTCAAGTTGATATAATTCAAAATGGCCGCCTATCGGCCATTATTCACCTCGACAGGCCTGATATTGTGGAATATCATGAAAACCGCTCAAGATATCTACACCATTACTATAAAACAAATTGTAAGGTTTCAGGAGAGGATGCATTTTGAAAAAATTCAACTCGTCCAAGTTCAAAATGGCCGCCAATCGGCCATTATTCACTTTCACATGGCCGTTATTTGGTAAACCGTGCTAGATGGCTAGACCATTACTATAAAACAAAACGTGTGATTTCAGGAGAGGATGCATCTTGAAAAAATTCGACTCGATAAAATTCAAAATGGCCGCTTATCGGCCATTATTCACTTTCACATGGCCGATATTTGGTCAACCGTGCTAGATGGCTAGACCATTACTATAAAACGAAATGTGAGATTTCAGATGAGGATGCATCTTGAAAAAAATTGACTTGATCAAATTTAAAATGGCCGCCTTTTCGGCCATTATTCATTTTCACATGGCTGATATTTGGTAAACCGTGCTAGATGGCTAGACCATTACCTGATTACTATAAAACAAAGTGTGAGTTTTCGGGGGAGGATGGACCCTGAAAATTTTTAACTTACGAATTCAAAATGGCCGACAATCAGCATTATTTACCTCGATAGGCCTGATATCAAGTAAACCGTGCTAGATAGCTAGACCATTACTATAAAACAAAATGTGACGTTTCGAGAGAGGATGCCTTTTAAAAACTTTCGACTCAATCGAATTCAAAATGGCCGCCTATCGGCCACTATTTACTTTTACATTGCTGATATTTGGTAAACCGTGTTAGATAGCTGGACCATTACTATAAAACAAAATGTGAGATTACAAGAGAGGATGCATCTTGAAAAAAATTGACTCGATCAAATTAAAAATGGCCGCCTATCGGCCATTATTCACTTTCACATAGCCGGTTTTTGGTAACCGTAGTAGATGGCTAGACCATTACTATAAAACAAAATGTGAGATTTCAGGAGAGGATGCATCTTGAAAAATTTTGACTTGATCAAATTCAAAATGGCCTCCTATCTGCCATTATTCACTTTCACATGGGCGATATTTGGTAAACCGTGCTAGATGGCTAGACCATTACTATAGAATGAAATGTGAGATTTCAGCTGAGGATGCATCTTGGCAAATTTCGACTTGATCAAATTCAAAATGGCCGCCTTCAGGCCATTATTCACTTTCACATGGCCAATATTTGGTAAACCGTGCTCGATAGCTAGACGAATACTATAGAATGAAATCTGAGATTTCAGCTGAGGATGCATCTTGAAAATTCTGACTCGATCAAATTCAAAATGGCCTCCTATCGGCCATCATTTACTTTCACATGCCTAATATTTTGCAAACTGTTAGATGTTAGTCCATTACTATAAAACAAAATTTGAGGTTTCGGGGGAGGATGCACCCTAAGTTTTTAACTAATTTATATCGAATTCAAAATGACCGTAAATCAGCTATTAGTTACCTCGATTGGCCTGATATCGGGTAAACCGTGCCAGATAGGTAGACCATTACTGGGATACTGATTAGGATCATTAATTTCAATGGAGATTTGCAATCTCAGACAGACTGTCTAGTTCTTATCTTAGTCTTAGACTGGGCTTCTTAGACCTAGTTGTCTTGCGTCTTGATTTTTGACCTAGCCTAGGACTACATTAATAACCCTACACAAAATTGCTTAAATCAAATTCTAATTCGGAGCGGGAGCTCCTGGACTTATGTAGTCTTGTTTATGGTGGCGTATATCGTTTTTGCCGTACGTGGTCGATATTTTTTTTCAAACGTACGTTTGTGACGTCATGTCGCTATGGCAATGACGTCATTTTATGAACCAAATTGGCCAGACAAACTACGAAATAGGGGTCATGTTTAAGTCACTGCTCAGTATTAGTATGATGCGGTGTCGATTCTTAATGTGTCAGCACATACTACGCACACCTGGTAATAATTGTATATATTCATTATGTCGTGAATTCATATGTAATGATCTTCAAATAGCAGTGGTGTAAACAGAAGTGGGTTCTATTTTAATATGGCATCCAAAATTTCTAAGGGGTACGGTCGACGTCATGCACCCATGAACAACTTGATCAGGTTGTTTTGCCAGTTAAAGTTATTATATGGTCGCGGGCACGAGATTTCACCTGTGTAGAATGTCATCTATACAATTTGAAGGCGGCGGTAATATTTATTTGTAAAAGTAAATCACATTAGAAATAGTTCATGTATTTGAATCTGCAAGAAATAATAACCGGCGTGTTTCTCTTCTGTGAAAAATGCATTTAATAATGATATTAAATATTCATCTGTTTATTCAGCTCATACGAAAATTTTATTTTATCATATCATAAAAAATAATAAAATTGAGTAAGATTTTCCTAGCACTCGCTGCACGATGATAATTGACTTTATTTTATCATTCTTTATGTCAGAATTTGTAGGTAGGTATAATTTTATATGTTCACATCCTGGTTGGACCATTTTACGGATATCTGGTCCAACATTAAACCAACAATAAACCAACATTAAACCAGTATAGTTATGTTTGCTGGAAGAAAAAAAAATAATAATAATATGAAGAAAAAATAATGGGTTTATTTTTCTAGAGGTTGGCAGCCCTACAGATATTTTTGGCTACCTCTACAGTTAAAACTAATAATTATGTCATTATACCTGAAGATGACGCAAAACTAGATGACCAGGCGTCATGCTTTAGAGGTTGGATTTCGTGTTTGGCCGTATTCAACTGAACTGCCGTAACACATGGTTCAGAAATACTTTTTATGTGATAAAATATACAGACAGATTTTATATTTTTTTCATTTTTATGGAATTTTGAAAATGTTTCATTCCGTTGCAAATAAATTAAATATTGAAATTAAATAGTCATCTATTTGTCATATTTGTTGAGCTCATACAGAGCTCATTGTTTAAAGTCGATCCCCGCACTGAAAGAATAAAATATTTATAATGACTGTAGACCCATAACATAGGTAGGCGAAGTTGAAATGTTTTCCATAACACGTCAACTGACATTAATCAAATGTGCAGGTAGCTGTTAAAGACCAGAACGTTACACGTTACACGTTACATATTTAGCCCATTTATACAGTTTGCGATAAGTCGCAGTGAATTAATGTTGGGGCAGCATCGCAAATGTGCTTCAATGTGAAATTATCGAACGTTAAGGTTTCACCACACAAATTCATTCGCGCATAGTTCCTTATTTTAAATTTGTGGTTCTTTGCAGCAGCCACGGTGGTACATATTACAGATATATCATTTTGCTACAAATTAGAATCGATTCTGTGATGATTTGCTGTAGCAAAAGCAGCGAAATAAGCAAAGATATGGTAGCAGGAAGTCCTTGCGCTACCAGTAACTAGGCTCTTCTCAAAACCGCACTCATTTTTTTGCTAGGTCGCTCAGGGGAGAGTGGGCAAGAGGTTATTATGGCCCAAATAAAAAATACGTCAGTTTCACATGCCTTTTCTATTTATTTATTTATTTATTCAAACATATTTATACAGGGTAAAAACAGTATTAGCCTTTGGCTATTTTGCGTATGTGCCCTGTTTTATGACAAGTATTTGCATAAAAAGTGAAAACACATATTTAAACAATAATTATCATATTATGTACAATGGCCATCATTATCAAGCACTTTGTTCAGTTTAACATGTTTTCCATGAATTTTTGCTAAATTATGAGCGTTTCTGAGTTGACACAGAAATTAAATACGCTTCAGGGGTGATTGTTTTGGTTATAAAATAGCAGTTCAGATTAAATGTTTACAAATATTTCACCTACCTCAAAATATTGGGACTTTGCAGCTGTCTCTGCATATATCAAAGTAATTGAATGGTATCACACCACAATTTGAGGAGTTTAGATAACACTGGCGTTGCTGAGTTGACCGGCTTGCGTGAGACAGCTAAAAAGCCTCAGTATATGTTTCCTTGGCAACTTTTTATATTGAGTTCATGTCTGTATACGAATAAATTCCGTTGAACATAACAATTGCGCTACAAAATAACTTGGGGTTAAGTTATTTCCAAGAGATCTTCCATGTTAAAACAGTCTATGTTTCAGGTGTTAGATATTGGGAGACATTGCATTTGTGTACAAATTCGTGTATTTTAGCACATTGCATGTTGAATAAAAAAATATTCGTCAGGGATATTGATTTTTTTTTCTCAGTTTATCGTATTGCCCATAGGACAATATTAAAAAAAATTCGGACCCACACAATGCATAAATTCGCTCAGAATAGCCAAAAGATACTAAATGACCCTTAAATTGTATATTCACCCCTAAATAGCAGTAGTGTAAACAGAAGTGTGTTCTATTTTAATATGGCATCCAAAATTTCTAAGGGGTACGGTCGACGTCATGCCCCCATGAACAACTTGATCAGGTTGTTTTGCCAGTTAAAGTTATTATATGGTCGCGGGCACGAGATTTCACCTGTGTGGAATGTCATCTATACAATTTGAAGGCGGCGGTAATATTTATTAGTAAAAGTAAATCACATTAGAAAAAGTTCATGTATTTGAATCTGCAAGAAATAATAGCCGGCGTGTTTCTCTTCTGTGAAAAATGCATTTAATAATGATATTAAATATTCATCTGTTTATTCAGCTCATACGAAAATTTTATTTTATCATATCATTAAAATTAATAAAATTGAGTAAGATTTTCCTAGCACTCGCTGCACGATGATAATTGACTTTATTTTATCATTCTTTATGTCAGAATTTGTACGTAGGTATAATTGTATATGCCTATGTTCACATTCTGGTTAGACCATTTTACGGATATCTGGTCCAACATTAAACCAACATTAAACCAACATTAAACCAGTATAGTTGTGTTTGCTGAAAGAAAAAAAAAAAAAATAATAAGAAGAAAAAATAATGGGTTTATTTTTCTAGAGGTTGGCAGCCCTACAGATATTTTTGGCTACCTCTACAGTTCAAACTAATAATTATGTCATTATACCTGAAGATGACGCAAAACTAGATGACCAGGCGTCATGCTTGAGAGGTTGGAATTCGTGTTTGGCCGTATTCAACTGAACTGCCGTAACACATGGTTCAGAAATACTTTTTATGTGATAAAATATGCAGACAGATTTTATATTTTTTTTCATTTTTATGGAATTTTGAAAATGTTTCATTCCGTTGCAAATAAATTAAATATTGAAATTAAATATTCATCTATTTGTCATATTTGCTGAGCTCATACAGAGCTCATTGTTTAAAGTCGATCCCCGCACTGAAAGAGTAAAATATTTATAATGACTGTAGACCCATAACATAGGTAGGCGAAGTTGAAATGTTTTCCATAACACGTCAACTGACATTAATCAAATGTGCAGGTAGCTGTTAAAGACCAGAACGTTACACGTTACATATTTAGCCCATTTATACAGTTTGCGATAAGTCGCAGTGGATTAATGTTGGGGCAGCATCGCAAATGTGTCTCAATGTGAAATTATCGAACGTTAAGGTTTCACCACACAAATTCATTCGCGCATAGTTCCTTATTTTAAATGTGTGGCTCTTTGCAGCAGCCTCGGTGGTACATATTACAGATATATCATTTTGCTACAAACTGGATTGGTTCTGTGATGATTTGCTGTAGCAAAAGCAGCGAAATAAGCAAAGATATGGTAGCAGGAAGTCCTTGCGCTACCAGTAGCTAGGCAGTAGCTAGATCTAGGCTCAAATAAAAAATACGTCAGTTTCACATGCCTTTTCTATTTATTTATTTATTTATTCAAACATATTTATACAGGGTAAAAACATTATTAGCTTTTGGCTATTTTGCATATGTGCCCTGTTTTATGACAAGTATTTGCATAAAAAGTGAAAACACATATTTAAACAATAATTATCATATTATGTACAATAGTTACAATAACGAAAATAGAAGGTACATTAGACATTTTAGATCATAATCCGATGATATATGCTTTTGCGTTAATTGAATAGGTTTACAAATGTTTATACATGTACATTTATAGCAAAGTGAAAAGAAGAGAAAACACAAATGTCCCCACACTAAAACTCCAACAAAAACCTACAAAAATTGGAGAAAGCGATAAGACATGTACACTTATTGCAGCCCTAACTATGATTGAGTAATGGTTTGATTATTAGCCATATATAGTTTAAGGTTATATTTGAAAGCTGAAAATGTCTTCTTATTTCTTATTTCAGAAGGTAGCTTATTCCAAAGTCTAGACCCATTCACACTTAAAGATGATTTATATAAAGAATTATTACACCTGGGCTGCTGTAGAGTATTACTTGTTGCATTACGTGTTGAAACAGTAGGCTATTCAGAAACGGAGGAAAAAAGAGCAGATAAGTAATAAGGAGCTAGATTATTTAGAGATTTATAAGTGAGACAACATGATAAAAAACAATATCTTTCTTTAACATTCTGCCACCCTAGACCTCTCACAATATCTATACCACGAATGTTCCAGTCAAAGTTTTGTGCAAGAAGTCGTGCTGCTCTATTTTGTCATTTTTGTATTTTACATAAATATTTTTGTGCAGCAGAGCCCCAGACAGTGATACAATAATCAATAATACTCTGAAATATACCGTAGTAAACACAATTAATATCATCCGCTGGGAGAATTTGTTTCAACCTTCTTAAGATATAAAGTTGCGAAGACACTCTCTTACACAATCCATCTATATGGTTAGACCAGGATAATTTACTATCTATTTCTACATCAAGATATTTAGCGGACTTAACAAAGGGTAACTTAACACCATTTATAAAAATATCTCTGCTGTCTACTATATTTTTGTTAGATATAATTAATACATTACACTTGTTTATGTTTAAAGTTTAAACTTATTTTGTCCAAACCATTTAATGGCTTCATTTACAGCATTCTGAAGTAGTTGCTGTATTTTTGTTATAGATTTATCACTAACACCTATCATAGTATCATCAGCAAAAATATTACAGAAGGCATTAGATAGACATGAGGGAAAATCATTAATAAAAATAGTAAAAAGCAGAGGACCAAGTATAGATCCCTGTGGAACACCTTTGTCAATGAGTTTTGTATTAGACATTTTACCATTTATGGTAACAACTTGAGTTCGTTCATTGAGATAATTTGTAAACCATTATAACTCAGTGCCATTAAGGCCATATTTGCTTAATTTTTTTAAAAGTAATTTGTGATCAATTGTGTCAAAACATTTAGCAAGATCAAACATACAAATACCATTGATTTCATTTTCGTTAATATTGTCAAGCACATATTCAGTCACATTATGCAAAGACGTCTGGGTTGAATGGAGTTTCATGAAAGCTGACTGGGAATGTGTAATGAAAGAGTGAGATTGTAAATATTCTCTCAATTGAGAGTCAACTAATTTTTCAAATAATTTTGGAATATGCCTAATTACAGAAATTGGTCGAAAGTTGTTAGGGTCTTGTTTAGAGCCTTTGTTTTTGTAAACTGGAGTAACCCGAGCTTTCTTCTATTCTTTTTGAATTTCTCCATTATAAAGTGACATATTAAATAAGATTGTTAGACTGCTACAGATAATCTCACTGCTAAGTTTGAGAATACAAGAATCATAGCTAGAATATCAACATTGGTTTCAGATGGCAATTTGTTTATAAATGCTAGAACATCTTCTTCAAGAAGGCTTTTAAATTTAAAGTTATAAATACTCGAGTTATTTCTCCATATTAGTTCATCATTTTCACTAAATTTACTACACAGTTTATTTCCAACGGACGCAAAGTGTTCATTCCACGCATCAGGTGACAGATCTGATGTTATGGAACTTTTTCTATTTTTTCCCAGGGATTGATTTACTGCTCTCCAAACGTCACAGGATTTATTGGCTGTGATTGTTTTATTATAATAGGATCGTTGCGAGTTTCGAATTGTTGAGATGAATTGATGAGTTTTTTATATTCATTCATTTTGTCAGAAGAGCTAATGCGGCCATGCCATGCGGTGAGTATAATCACGTTTATATATAAAGGCTAAAATTTCGTTGGTCATCCATGGATTTGACCTATCTTTGACTCTAATTTCTTTAATTTTGACATGTTTGCTAACCACTGTATTAAATGCATTTGACCAATCTCTCCAGGCATCAGATGTTGATTTAGCATCAATAACACTACTATATAGTCCAATATCCATTAAATCGCGAATAAAATATTTATATTTATTCCATTGTAAACTTTTTTTGTGAATAAGTTTTGGAGGAGAAGCTTGGCGCCTAAATTTCAGAGTTGTAAATATAAAGTAATGATCACTAGGAGTATATTTCAGTATCCCGTGATCCAAGTGGTTGTGAGGCATCGTGGTATATATATGATCAATGACTGACTGAGATGATTGTGTAATACGAGTAGGTTCAACTATCAATTGTTTGCAACAAAGGAGTGTTTCTATAAAGTGAGCTTGATTTTCACATAATTTTTCGTCTAAGATGTAGTTAATGTTTAAGTCACCAAGGATAACAATTTCCTTATTCTTTGCTAAAACATTTCAAAATTATTTAACATGCATTGGTAATAGTTCTCATCGTCCGCTTTGGGGTTATATACACATGATACATAAAAAGCCGGGGAAGATTTATTATCAATCCTAACCCAGACCACTTCAGTATTATTAAAATTGGTGAGATCTGGACAATATATATGAGGTAAAGTCTCCTTTATATATATTAAAACACCCCCACCATGACTCGGTCTATCCTTTCTATATACATTAAAACCAGGTATATTTACAAGTTCATTCGGTATTTTGTCCGATAACCATGTTTCAGATATAGCTAGAATGTCAAAACTATTCTGATGTATTAAAATCTTAATTTCATCTATTTTTTTCAATAAGCTTCGTATCTTCAAATGTCCAATTTTCACTCCTTTGTTTTGTTTTGTTTTCGATTATATATTTCAATCTTTTGGTGTTGCAGTGTTTCATTTTTATATTATTTGTGTCACTATTGTCTATTTTGTTATCATCCATGTAAATTTTTCTACTAGAAGGTTATTTAACATTTGACGGCATGATTTCCTTTTTCCTCCTGTAGTTTTCAGTAGCATTCACATTTAAATTGCCAGCAGTGGTCACATTGACGGTTATTGGTGTCATGTCTAGTGTTTTTACGAGTGTTGGTGTCATATCCGTGTTGCTCTTTTCTGGGATGATATGCGTCACTTCTTTGCTGGTGCCTCTGTCTTAGTATCTGGTGGTCTTCTCTGTTCTGGCTACTTCTGTGATGGTAGGAATCATGTCTGTAATAGTGGTTTTGTCGTTCATCTTTCTGGGAATGTTTTAATCCATTGTATTCTCTCTCTGTCGACCTGGTTTGGTTTACATCAGAGCGCCTGTAGTTACTGGCATATCTAGTCTGTCTTGGTCTACCTCTTGATCTGTACAGCGACACACATTTTTCAGTTGTTTTGAGCTTCAGATTTAGTGCTAATTTATTACTGGGTTGCCAGGTCAGATGTACTCTATCTCTCATCAATAGGGAGTCGTTTACCGTCTTGTCAGCCAGCTTGAAGAAATTGTTATTGTTGACAAATCTGCAGCTATGTGTGTCGCACAGATTTTTTAAGGCTGTATTGGTCAGTTCAATTTTTCTTTGGACGTCTACAGTATCAAGTCGTGGGCAGATACTGGACATAGTCACTCTTCCCTGGCACATAGATTTTGCTTTCTTGATGAGTTTATCATAATTTTTGCTTATGTCCGGGATCAATTTGTCTAAGTAGCAGTCATTTCCTCCAACAACTACAGTGATGGTTTCAAACTCAGAGTCCATTCTGCCGAGCTTCTCGCTATGTTTTATATTGAAAGAGAACAGACTGATGGTTAAAATATTATATAGGGTTATTTACATTTCTCCACTTTAAGTGCAAAACACACCAACGCGAACGTCAGCGCGATTAGGCACGTGACGAGTGACGCGACGACTGACGCGAAAATTACATGACTGTCCACACACCAACGCGACGACCAACGAGACATGTGAGGCGCGACAGCCGGCGGGCGGGGGCCCTAGGGTAGTGGTTAGCACCGCTGCCTTTCACGCTAGAGTTCGGGGTTCGGTTCCCGGTCTCGGCGGTTTGAAAGAAACAAAAATGTTTCTCCCCCATCCACGTGTAAAACTCAGTATTGTGGGGAGCCTACGTGACCGAGAGGTAGCGTGCTCGGCCTCAGACCGCCAGGGCTCGAATTTGGAATCCTGTGTCTGGAGGACAGTGTCATCTCATTCATCTCACCATCCTCAGTAGGTTCTCCTGGCCCAGTTTTGCCTATATGTGGACAAAGGTGGCCTAAAGCCCGATTCATTCCATTGCGACAACTGGCGTGACAAAAATGTAACAGTTTTGAAAATGGTCGCGATGCCTATCGCGCTCGCGTACGTCGTCGCGCTGGTACGTTTCGGCAATGATCAAATAATGTGTTTGAAAACTGACGCGTCATTTAAAGCTGACAATCACGTCACCAATTCCAGCTATATAGAAATGATTGTATGTATGTGTGATACAGTAAATGATGGGAAAATATCACATTATAAAATGATGTAGCAGGTAATTTATAAGATAAAGGTTAGATGTAATACAGTAAAATACTGTGACGTTTCTCAGAAATATTACCTTTAGATTTTATTTCATTTTAGTGTTGATATATGTTTTAAGTATTGAAGGGCCAGAAGCGTTGTGCAGGCAACTGTTCTTGTTGTATTTGGGGATTTGTTTGTTCAGCTCTCTGTGTTTGCTATGGTACATGCTCTCGCCTCACTCTGGGACAGGGTGACTAAGAAATGAACTATACATAATACGAGAATGGAAAAACAAATAAATTTAATAAATACGTACATTGAAGTAAGCCTGATAAAACAGATATGATAAAAACCTTTCATTTGATGTATATGGTGACATGCTTTGTTGGACATACTAAGTACTAAGTAATATACTAAATACTTTCGTTCACTGGGATTAGTGTGTGAAATATCTACCCATTGTAAGTAATTAGAGGGCAAAGGGGGCCATGCTGTATGGTCTTTGTATTTAAATGGCCTGCCCCCTTTGCCCTGGGTCCCTTTGCCCAAGGGGTAGAGGTGGGAAATTTAGCCTATTATCTCTCCCAAAAGTGATCTCCTGACTAAAGTAATAACTAGAATACAATGGCAATATATAATGTACCACACAAAACAAAAGATTTTCAGAAGAAATCACATAAATTCATCAATAAATTCATAAAAATATATAAGCTTATATTCATAAGATTGTTGCCAAAAACTCCCTGTCATCTATTACTTCTATCTAAGATATGTATGAGATGTCTATTTTTTTTTGTATACATATGTTCATACTTCATAACTATGACGTCATTACTATTTCATACAACATGTCACAATTAAAATATCATTGATGGCCCCCTAGGCAGCTGATAAATGATCCTCGACCACTTGCCGCAAAAACTGCTCATGCTTCGTAAAACTAGACGTTCATAAATTTGCAGGGATATATTATTTGTCTCTAGGAATTTAAGTGTCAACTCCTTAAATAACGTCAATTTTCAGATTTCCTCCTCCACTAATCGACATAATTGAAACTTCAGGAATGTTGTTATAGGCCCTATACCGTTTCTGGCACTAAAAATTACTTTCAATTTATGAGAACATTTGTATTGACATTTGTCTCGTGTTTTGCTAGGGTGATATTGGACATTTATTTTACATTCAGTTACCATTGTGACTGATTGGAAAATTTACCAAACCGTTTAATGACGTATAATTATGAGGTGAGGTAATAATATAAGGTTGAGTTCCCTTATTATATAGGCCTACATCGTCCATACATGCATCGTGTTATTACGACACAGACCTATCCATTGTGATTTTTGTCCCTAAAAACGGTTTAATTATAACGCTTAATACTTAAAGGTATCTTCTTGTCTCATGGACTCTTGTTTCTGGAAATCGTGTGGTGAGTTTGTGGTTAAATTAAATTTAAAATGTGTCATCTCAGATCGGGGCTGTGGACTGCGGATGGGGCTGATGGGCAGCTACCCCCCCCCCATGGAATTTTTAAATCATGCCTTATTCTTAGTAAAAAATTCACCTGGGTTAAGATAATGACCAATCTCAATCGACCCCCGCAAGGTCAAAAAAAAGTATAGTCAAGCAGATAAGCTGATAGATTGTTCAAAATGTGATAGAAGCGCCAAATTTCGCCCATGTGTAGAGTTTGGTATGTAGATTTATATACGAGCAAACCCCAAGACGATTTCGAAATTTAAAGATAGGAATTTAGATAATTAATGCCGCTATTAGCGGAATATGGTTTAAACTCATTATCTCCTCCAAAATTTGGAATTACAAAGAAAAAAGTGTGTTTGCACCTATGTTTGTATGGTCAAATATTACAATAAAACAGTCAGAATTATAATTTATTGCAAACTTAAAACAAATCGATGTAAATTTGCAAAATTAGTGCCGCCATTGGTGAAAAAATGATTAAATCCTATATCTCCGTCAATATTAGAGATATGACAGAAAAAAGCGTGTCTGGACCCATGATTGTATGGTCAAATATTACAATGAAACAGTCAGAATCATAATATAATGAGCAAAAAAATAACAATATATGTAAATTTAAAGAAATAGTTCCGCCGTTAAAGGAAAAAGGATTAAATCCATTGTCTCCGTCACAATTAACGATAATAAAGATAAAATCGTGTCTACACCTATGTTCGTATGGTCAAATAACGTTATTACAATAAAACAATAAGAACCATGATATAATAAAAAAGATGGCCGGGGCTATTTGCACCGTCACGGGGCACACAAGGCAAGAAAAGTGTGTTGGATAACCCGTGACGGGGCAAATAACAGTTATATGCTCTTCCATGTCCCGTGACGGAGCGTGGAACCGCTGATTTTGTGCCTTCGATACACCGTGGCGGCCAAAATAAAGGAAAATTAGAGTTATACAGCCCGCTGCGGTGTATGCAAGATAATTAAAGTGTCCTTGGGCACCCCGTGAATGATGTAACGAGGTTTCTTATTGGTTGTCAAAACAAGCATTACATTGGGTCCATTCGACTAGCACAATAAATATGTTCGCATTTCTAATTTCAAAAGCAACTACATCGATTAGTGGAGTATGTTCCATCTGGCACTCCGAGGCCGACAGGCATGTACATCGATCATGAGATCATCTACAGTTACTCGTCATGTGCAGTGGGCCCTTCATCCCTCTTGAGAGAGGCGGTTTGCCTGGTGTGCAGTGGGTCCCTCATCCCTCCTGAGAGAGGAGGTTCACCCAGTGTGCAGTGGGCCCTTCATCCCTCTTGAGAGAGGCGGTTTGCCAGGTGTGCAGTGAGCCCCTCATCCCTCCTGAGAGAGGAGGTTTATCCAGTGTGCAGTGGGCCCTTCATCCCTCTTGAGAGAGGAGGCTTATACCTACTGTGCAGTGGGCCACTCATCCCTCTTGAGAGAAGAGGTTTACCCAGTGTGCAATGGGCCCTTCATCCCTCTTGAGAGAGAAGGTTTACCCAGTGTGCAGTGGGCCCTCCTCCCTCTTGAGAAAGGAGGTTTATTCCTACTGTGCAGTGGGCCCTTCATGCCTCTTGAGAGAGGAGGTTTACCCAGCGTGCAGTGAGCCCCTCCTCTCTCCTGAGAGAGGATGCTTACCTAGTGTGCAGTGGGCCCCTCATCCCTCCTGAGAGATGAGGTATACCTAGTGTGCAGTGGTCCCTTAATTCATTCCTCTTGAGAGAGGAGGTTTACCTAGTGTGCAGTCGGCCCTTCATCACTCCTGAATGAGGAGGTTTACCCAGTGTGCAGTGGGTCCCTCCTTCCTCCTGAGAGAGGAGGCTTATACCTAGTGTGCAGTGGGCCCTTCATCCCTCTTGAGAGAGAAGGTTTACCCAGTGTGTAGTGGGCCCTTCATCCCTCTTGAGAGAGGAGGTTTACCCGGTGTGCAGTGGGCCCCTCATCCCTCCTGAGAGAGGAGGTTTACCCAGTGTGCTGTGGGCCCTTCATCCCTCTTGAGAGAGGAGGCTTATACCTACTGTGCAGTGGGCCCTTCATCCCTCTTGAGAGAGGAAGTTCACCCAGTGTGCAATGAGCCCTTCATCCCTTTTGAGAGAGGAGGTTTACACAGTGTGCAGTGGGCCCATCCTCCCTCTTGAGAGAGGAGGTTTATTCCTACTGTGCAGTGGGCCCTTCATTCCTCTTGAGAGAGGAGGTTTGCCCAGTGTGCAATGGGCCCTTCGTCCCGCTTGAGACAGACGATTTACCCAGTGTGCAGTAGGCCCCCCCTCCCTCCTGAGAGAGGATGCTTACCTAGTGTGCAGTGGGCCCCTCATCCCTCCTGAGAGAGGAGGTTTACCTAGTGTACAATGGGCCCTTAATTCAGCTCTCTTGAGAGCGGAGGTTTACCTAGTGTGCAGTGGGCCTTTCATCACTCCTGAGAGAGGAGGTTTACCCAGTGTGCAGTGGGCCCCTTCCCCCTCTTGAGAGAGGAGGTTTACCTAGTGTGCAGTGGGCCCTTTATCCCTCTTGAGAGAGGAGGTTTACCGAGTGTGCAGTTGGCCCCTCTTCCCTCCTGAGAGATGAGGTTTACCTAGTGTGCAGTAGGCCCCTCATCCCTCCTAAGGGATTAGGTTTACATAGTGTGCAGTGGACCTCCTAAGAGATGAGGTTTATCGATTGTGTAGTGAGCCCCTCATCCCTGACACTGCCTGATGGATAAAGTTTTACCTACAGTCCAGTGAGCCCCTTATCCCTCCTGAGAGATGAGGTTTACCCAGTGTGCAGTGAGCCGCTCATCCCTAGCACTGCCTGAGAGATGAGGTTTACCCAGTGTGCAGTGGGCTCCTGATCCCTGACTGGCTCTGAAAGATAAGGTTTACCCAGTGCGCAACCAGCCCCTCATCCATCCTAAGGATGAGGTTTAGCCGGTGTGCAGTGGGCCTCTCATTCCTCCTAAAAGATGAGATGTACCTAGCGTGTAGTGGGCCCCTCATCCCTTCTGAGAGATAAGGTTTTAGTCAGTGTGCAGCGAGCCCGAAGATGAGATTTAGCCGGCAGTGTGCAGTGAGCCCCTCATCCATAACTGGGCCTGAAAGATGAGGTTCACCCAGTGTGTAGCGAGCCTTTCACTCTCCTCTCAGGGTGAAGTTTACACAGTGTGTAGTGAGCCCCTCATCCCCAAGAGATGAGATTATCAGATTTTCCCTATATTAACATTCTGATGTCTCGAATATCACGTATCTTATGTATTAGCACTCTCCATTCTAGAGTATCACATGTATTAACTCTCTGGAGTCTAGAGTATGACATGTCTCATGTGTCAACCCTCTGTGGACTAGACTACCATATTTTCTCTACGTTAACCCTCTGATGCCTAGAGGTTCACATATCTTATTTATTAGGCCTCTGTGGACTAGAGTATCACACGTATTAACCCTCTTTGTTCTAGAGTATCACGTTTCTAATGTGTTAACCCTCTGTGGACTACACTATCATGTTTATCTTATTTTAACCTACTGATGCCTAGAGCATCATAAATGGTATTGATTAACCTTCCATAGGCTACAGTTTGACATGTATTAACCCTCTGTGGCCTAGAGAGTAGATAGTACCATATTTCTCTAATATTAACCCTATGTGGACTAGATTTTTAAATTTCTTGCATATTAACCTTTTGATGTCTGGAGTATCGCATTTCTTATTTATCAACCCTCTGTTGACTAGACTATCTCAAGTATTAACACTCTGTGGTCTCGAGTATTACGTTTCTAATATATTCACCCTACGTGGACTACACTATCATGTTTAGCTTATTTTAACCTACTGATGCCTAGTTCATCACATATGTTCTTTATTAACCTTCTATAGGCTGGAGTATTGCGTGTAATAACCCTCTGAGGTCCAGAGAATCGATAGTATCACGTGTCTCAAATATTAACCCTCTGTAGACTAGACTATCAAATTGCTTTTATATTCACCTTTTGGTGTTTGGGGTATCACATGTCTTATTTATTAACCCTCTGTTGACTTTCGCAAGTATAAACCTTCTAGAGTATCACGTTTCTTATGTCCTAAATAACCCTCTGTGGACTACACTATCATGTTTATCTTTTTTAACCTACTCATGCCTAGAGCTTCATAGATGTTATTTCTTAACCCTCCATAGGCTAGAGCTTGACATGTATTAACCCTCTGAGGTCCAGAGGGTCGATAGTATCACGTGTGTCTCGTGTATTACTGCGCTGTGGACTAGATTACCATATTTCTTCAATATTAACCTTGTCATACCTAGAGTATCAAATTATGTTTTATTTATTAACCCTTTCCGGACTAGAGAAACACATGTATTAATCCTCTGGGGTCTCTGGTATCACGTGTCTCAACTATTAATCTTCTGCGACTAGACTATTATATTTATCTAATGTTAACCTTCTGTTGCCTAGAGTATTTCATGTCTTCGGTATAATAATTTTATTTTGGTTTCTTAATATACTTCCTTCATATGTGAACATGTCCATAGACTAGAATTACGGAAGTCTTTTAAATTTTGGGTTGCTGTGGCAACGTAGCAAGGTTGCGGAAAACCCCGTTTATCAGTTATTTCTGTATTTCTTTAGGCCGGGTCTATTTGCCCCGTCATGGGGCACACAAGGCATGAAAAGTGCGCTGGATTACCCGTGACGGGGCAAATAACAGCTAAATCCTCTTCCATGTCCCGTGACGGGGCGTGGAACCGCTAATTTTGTGCCTTCGATACACCGTGGCGGACGAAATAAAGGAAAATTAGAGTCATACAGCCCGCTGTGGTGTATGCAAGATTATTAAAGTGTCATTGGGCACCCCGTGAATTATGTAACGAGGTTTCTTATTGGTTGTCAAAAGAAGCATTCCACTGGGTCCATTCGACTAGCACAATAAATATGTTCGCATTTCTAATTTTCAAAAGACAACTACATCGATGAGTGGAGTATGTTCCATCTGGCACTCCGGGGCCAGGTGACGTTGGGAGCATTCATTGTACCAGTATCACCTAATCCATGCCAAATAAAGTTTGCCCAGTGTGCAGCGAGCCCTTCATCCCTTCCAAGGATGAGGTTTAGCGACTGTGCAGCGGGCCCCTCATCCCTCCTGAGAGATGAGGTTTACCCGGTGTGTAACCAGCCCCTCATCCATCCTAAGGATGAGGTTTAGCCAGTGTGCAGTGGGCCCCTCATCCCTCCTAAGAGATGACGTGTACCTATAGTGTGCAGTAGCCCCTTATCCCTCACTGAACCTGAAAGATGAAGTTTACCTAGTGTGCAACCAGCCCCTCATCCCTGAGAGATAAAGTTTACCAGTGTGCAACCAGCCCCTCATCCCTCCTGAGAGATGAGGTTTATCCAGTGTGCAACCACCTCTCATCCCTCCTGAGAGACGAGGTTTACCCAGTGTGCAACCAGCCCTTCATCCCCGTGAGATGAAGTTTACAAGTGTGCAACTAGCCCCCCATCCTTCCTAAGGATGAGGCTTACCTACTGTGCAGTGGGCCCCTCATCCCTTCTGAGAGATAAGGGTTTAGCCAGTGCACAGCGAGCCTCTCATCCCTCCTAAGGATTACGTTCGGCCAGTGTGCAGTGGGCCCCTCATCCCTCCTGAGAAATGAGGTTTACCTAGTGTGCAGTGGGCCCCTCATCCCTCCTAAGAGATGGGGTTTACCAAGTGTGCAGTGGGCCCCTCGTCCCTCCTGAGAGATGAGGTTTATCGATTAGGCAGTGAGCCCCTCATCCCTGACTCTGCCTGATATATGGGGTTTACCCAGCGTGCAGTGGGCCCCTCATCCCTGACTCTGCCTCAGAGATGCGGTGAACCAATAACCCAGTGTGCAGTGGACCCCTCATCCCTAACTTTGCCTGAAAGTTGAGGTTTACCCAGTGTGCAACCAGCCCTTCATCTATCCTGAGAGATGAGGTTCATCTAGTGTGCAGTGGGCCCCTCATCCCTCCTAAGAGATGAGTTTTATCGATTGTGCAATGAGCCCCTCATTCCTGACTCTGCCTGATAGATGAGGTTTACCTAGTGTCCAGTGGGCCCCTCATCCCTTCTGAGAGATGAGGTTTACCCAGTGTGCAATGAGCCCCTCATCCCTAACATTGCCTGAGAGATGAGGTTTACCCAGTGTGTAGTGAGCCCCTCATCCCTAACTGGCCCTGATAGATGAGGTTTACCCAGTGTGCAACCAGCCCCTCATCCATCCTAAGAATGAGGTTTAGCCAGTCTGCAGTGGGCCCCTCATCCCTCCTAACAGATGAGGTGTACCTAGTGTGCAGTGGGCCCCTCATCCCTTCTGATAGATAAGGGTTTAGTCAGTGTGCAGCGAGCCCTCATCCCTCCTGAAGATGAAGTTTAGCCGGAAGTGTACAGTGGGCCCCTCATCCATAACTGGGCCTGAAAGATAAGGTTCACCCAGTGTGTAGCGAGCCTTTTACTCTCTCAGGGTGAAGTTTACACAGAGAGAGGAGGTTTACCAATGTGCAGTGGACCCTTCATCCCTCTTGAGAGAGAAGGTTTACCCAGTGTGCAGTGGGCCCCTCATCTCTCCTGAGATCGGAGGTTTATCCAGTGTGCAGTGGGCCCATCATCCCTACCTGGCCCTGCAAGATGAGGTTTATCCAGTGTGCAGCGAGCACCTCATCCATCCTAAGGATGAGGTTTGGTCAGTGTGCAGTGAGCCCCTCATCCATAACTAGGCTGAGAGATGAGGTTCACCCAGTGTGTGGCGAGCCCTTCACTCTCCCAGGGTGAAGTTTACACATGTGCATCTGAGCCCCTCATCCCCAAGAGATGAGATTATCAGATTTTACATATATTAACATTCTGATGCCTATAATATCACATATCTTATGTATTAGCACTCTCCATTCTAGAGTATCACATGTATTAACTCTTTGGAGTCTAGAGGATGACATGTCTCATGTAATAACCCTCTGTGGACTAGACTACCATATTTTCTCAATGTTAACCTTCTGATGCCTGGAGTATCACATGTCTTATTTATTAAGCCTCTGTGGACTAAAGTATCACACGTATTAACCCTCTGTGGTCTAGAATATCACGTTTCTAATGTGTTAGCCCTCTGTGGACTACACTATCATATTTAACTTATTTTAACCTACTGATGCCTAGAGCATTATAGATGTTAGTTATTAACCTTCTATAGGCTAGAGTTTGACATGTATCAACCCTCTGAGGTCCAGAGAGTAGATAGTATCACGTCTCTCTAATATTAACCCTATGTGGACTAAACTATTAAATTTCTTCTATATTAACCTTTCGATGTCTGGAGTATCACATTTCTTATTTATCAACCCTCTGTTGACTGAACTATCGCAAGTATTAACCCTCTGTGGTCTAGAGTATTACGTTTCTAATATATTCACCCTATGTGGACTACACTATCATGTTTATCTTATTTTAACCTACTGATGCCTAAATCATCACATATGTTATTTATTAACCCTCCATAGGCTGGAGTATTACGCGTATTAACCTTCTGAGGTCCGGAGAGTCGATAGTATGACGTGTCTCAAATATCAACCCTCTGTAGACTATACTATTTCTTGTATATTCACCATTTGATGTCTGGAGTATCACATGTCTTATTTATTAACCCTCTGTTGACTAGAATATCGCAAGTATTAACCCTCTGTGGTCTAGAGTATCACGTATCTTATGTCCTAACCCTCTGTAGACTACACTATCATGTTTATCTTATTTTAACCTACTCATGCCTAGAGCTTCATAGATGTTCTTTATCAACCCTCTATAGGCTACAGTTTGATGTGTATTAACCCCCTGAGGTCCAGAGGGTCGATTGCATCACGTGTGTCTCGTGTATTACCGCTCTGTGGACTAGATTACCATATTTCTTTTATATAAACCTTCTCATACCTAGAGTATCATATGTTTTATTTATTAATCCTTTCCGGACTAGAGTAACACATGTATTAATCCTCTGGGGTCTCTGATATCACGTGTCTCAAATATTATTCTTCTGCGACTAGACTATTGTATATATCTAATGTTATTCTTCTGTTGCCTAGAGTATTACTTGTCTTCTGTATTAAAGCCGACACAATCAGGCTAAAATCATCAAAAAATCAATAATTTTATTTTGGCTTCTTATTATAGGCCTACTTCCTTAATATGTGAACATGTCCATAGACTAGAATTGCGGAAGTCTTTTAAATTTTGGGTTGCTGTGGCAACGTAGCAAGTGTGCGAAAAGCCCCGTTTATCAGTTTTCCCTGTATTTCTTAATTTAGACATGCATGTCTGAAATTAAATTGCGTATTTATTTCTCGCTTAACTGATAAATGCGCAACACAAAATTTAAAAAACATACGCAATACTAGTCTATGGACATGTTCACATATTATGGCCATATACACCTTTCCCAATAGCAACACACCACACACTACAGTGACTAAAAGCTGAACTATTTAGTTGGGAGTCCTGTCACACTTCTATTACAACACGCCACACAGTGATTAAAACTGAACTATTTAGTTGGGAGTCCTGCTTAGGCGCAAAATCGTGCAAACAGTGTATTAAGAAGCCAAAATAAAATTAAGGATTTTTTATGATTTTAGCCTGACTGTGTCGCTTTAACTGTCTGGAGTATCAAGTGTTTTAACCATCTGGTGTCTATAGTATCACGTGTCTCAAACCTCTGTGAAGTAGAGAATCATATTTTTCTTATATTAACCTGCTGATGCCTAGAATCATATGTCTCATATAATAATCTTCTGGCTGTTAACCATCTGGTGCCACACATGTGTATGATATATTTTCTTCTGTAGCTAGACCCAGCAAATGCTACAAATTGAAATATATTTTAGACAGATGAATTTTCAAAGCAGATATTTATGAAACTTAGGCCTAACGTTATCTAGGCTAGAAAAGTTAGGTGGATAAATGGAAGTTAGAGAGAGAATTAGCAAAATACTTTGATAGTAATCTAAGTTTTAAAGATCATTGTTTTATTACGGTGTTAATATTGCACACTAAAAATACCTTATCTCTCAGGAGGGATGAGAGACTGGCTGCACACTGGTAAGCTTCATCTCAGGGAGAAGTAGGGGCTGTAGGTGGGGCTGATTGCAGATTGGGTGGACTTCATCTCTCAGGCAGAGTCAGGGATGAGGGGCCCACTGTACACTAGGTAAACCTCAACACTCTACGCTATGAATGGTAAGCCTTATATATCGGAAGGGATGAGGGGCCCACTGCACAGAAGGTAAATCTCATCTCCCGGGGGGGGGGGGGGACTCATTGTACACTGGCTAAACCTAATCCTTAAAAGGGACTGGTTGCACACTGGTAAACTTCTTCCCTCAGGGATGGGGGGCCAACTGCACACTTTGTAAACATCATATCTGAGGCAGTGTCAGGGATGAGGGGCCGACTGCACACTATGTAAACCTCATATATTAGGAGGGGTGAGGGGCCCATTTCACACTGGCTAAACCTCATCAATATCCATCGTAATTAGGATGGATGAGAAGCTGGTTGCACACTGGGTAAACCTCATATTTTAGGCTTAGTTTGGGACGAGGGGCCCACTGCACACTGGGTAAACCTCATCTCTCAGGGATGAAAAGACGGGGCTTGTTACACACTGAATATGTTCATTTCGAATTAAATATTTCTACACTAAGGGCCGTATGCCCGAAGCTAGTTTAGCTACACGAAGTTCAGGCTTAACACAGTGTTAAGTAAAACAGTGTTTTAAAAATAATCAGCCCGTATGCCAAAACAAGGTTAGCATCGTGTTAATAAACCATAAGGTTAAATCCTAAACCAGTGTTGTAACGCCATGAAGCATACAATTTATGTACACTTACAGTGATTCCCCGTCAGCGCCGACAATGGGCACGTCCAACAAACACGATACATTCCACCAATGCTGCTTTATTGTTCCTGCCAGCGTCGAAGACCACGGCACAACATTAATTCATCAACGGCGCAAAGTGTCGTGTTTCCTGGGAGCAATGAGGATGGGCGTACAAGAGGACTGTTGCTTGGGGATTCCGGGTACCCATGCTTGCTGTACCTCACGCCAATCACTAGGCCAACAACAGATAATGAACGGCATTACAATCGGTCTCATATAATAGCACGAAACATTATAGAGAGATTGTTTGGCGTTTTAAAACCATTTTTAAGACGATTTGCATGTTTGCACTTTGGCCTCCGCACCAAATTAAGCACCAGATTGATTATAATAATTGTGGCTTGCTGTGTTTTGCACAACATAGCAAGAAGACACAGGAAAATTCATATTCGTTGTTGAGTTGGATGATGACCATTACATTGATGATGACATCATTGATTCTAATATGCTGTCATCCGTCAACCCACAATCAATTTTGTGAGGCCAACAAATTATTGGTCTAACAGATTATGTGAGTAGGCCCTACATAAGATACATTCATAATAATAATATTAAAATCATTACTGCGCAATAAAATTTGAGAGAATAAATGATGAATTAATATTTACTTTTTATGACGCACAGTAACATCTGAGATAATAAATGATGTATTGACCCTTTCAGCACGGGGACCGTCTGTAGACGTCTGAATCTAACCAGAAATTCATAATGCATTTCTGATCTAACGTATATAAACGTCAGACGTCTAAAGGCGGTCCCTGCTCGGAAAGAATTAAAAATGAAGCAAATGAAACAGAAAAAGCTAATGAAAATATGTATGATTATTTTAAATTGAAAAAATGAATAATGTCTTTGTTACATCGTTCTGCTTCATTTGGGTAGGCTACCTATGTTATGGATGTAGGGCAATTATAATTTGTTTAAGTTCTTTTAGCGCGTGAACCGTCTATATACGTCTGAATTTCACGTTAGAATCAGGCGTCTTAACGTCAACAGAGGTCCCCGTGCTGAAAGGGTTAATACATTTTTGTATTATCTCAGATGTTATTGTGCGTCATAAAAAGTATATATTAAGTCATCATTTATTATCTCATATTTTATACGAAATTAATTTTAGCGGTGTAAAGGTTAATATTTAATTGTCATATGTATGTACAATAAAATCTGAGATAAGAACTTATTTCATAAATTTGATTGGTATATTAGTATTTAATTATAGCGATAGGCATGCATAGATGTGTGTATAATTTTGTTTGGTACATCACTGATTTGAAAATAAAGAAGTTGATACCTGCAATGACTTAAAAAGTATTTTGATTTGCATTTCCATCAAATACAGCAAAAATATGTTATAATGTTGATATATTAATAAGTTTAAAAATCCGTTGAAAACTTAATATATTTGGGCATAGCCCAAATATAAATATTAATATGACATGAGGTCATCCTGCTCTCCGTATGCCCGAAGCTAGGTTAGTGTGAGTTTAGCTATAACAGTGTTGTAACCTTCAGTTTAACGCTAACCGGTATGCCAGAAGCTGGTTTTGGCTTAAAGGGACCCCTTGGGATGAGACATTTTCAATGTTGCCAATTTTGAAAATTGTATTTATATGAAGCTATATAGCCTACTGATCTTAACTAAAAATACAAAAAAGTCAAAAAACAAATTTTAAAGCACCGAATTAGAGTGAAATACATGTAGTTATATTTCCAGGTCGTATATTGCCATGTGAACAAATCAAGTCAGCAATATACCGCACTTTACAGCACATATTCCCACGTCTTGGACGGTAAGATCAGAGCAATCGCCGCTAATTGGTGTCTTATAGGCAGGATATAGGGGGATACACCTGCAGCACTGATTGTCTGCCCAACGCTGGGCCGACAGCATCACCATGTGGTCCAATGCTGTAGGAAAATTTAACCGTCCTTAAGCAAGTGTTTAGGTATACAAAAAGTTTGTTTGGGTTTTAACATGTTTAAGGGGATTCATAGAAATGCTGATAATTTTTTTTTAAATCTGAAACTCTGAAAAAAAAATCATGATCTGGGGGATACACTGCTTCATTACAAAACTAAAAACGAAAATTGATGTCATCCCAAGGAGCTGCTTTAACACGATGATAAACCGGTGTGTTATGTTGCCAGAAGTTAACCAATTAGCATTAGGTTAAGAAAGTTGATGGCAATAGAAATTTGAAATCGAATCATAAAAATACTAAATTATCATAATTATCCATGGAATACTAATAGACGACACTCATAATTGTGTGGAGTCATTGGAAAAAAACAACATTATCAAATGTTTTTTTTATATTTGATGGAAAAGCAAATCAATTTTTTTTTAAAGATATTGCAGGTATCAACTTCTTTATTTTCAAATCAGTGATCTACCAAACAAAATTATTCACACATCTATGCATGCCTATCGCAATTAAGTACTAATATACCAATCAAATTAATTAAATATTTGCTTATCTGAGATTTTACTGTGGATACATATAACAATGAAATATTAACCTTTACAACGCTAAAATAAATTTCGTATAAAATATGAGATAATAAATGATGAATTAATATATACTTTTTATTACGCACAATAACATCTGAGAAAATACAAAATGCATTAATCCTTTCAGCACGGGGATCTACAGACGTCAAATTCTGAAGGCAGTCCCCGCATTAAAAGAATTTAGAAAAAATTATAATGGCAGTAGACCCATAACATAGGTACTCAAGTAAAGCAGAACGAGCTAACCAAGATATTAATGATTTGTTTCAATTTGAAATCATCAAAATGTCTTCATTAGCTCTTTTTACTTCATTTGAGTTGTCCCTACCTATGTCTGACGTCTATGTACGTTAGATTCGGACGTCTGCAGACGGTCTCCGTGCTGAAGGGGTTAATGCATTTTGTATTATCTCAGATGTCGTTGTGCGTCATAAAAAGTATATATTAAATCATCATCATTTTCTCAGATTTTATTGCGCAGTATTGATTTTAGTATTATTGATATTATGAATGTATCTTATTTACTCAAATAAACTGTTGGACTAGAAGAAACATTTGCATGTTAAGAAGTTAAGGTTAAATTGTCTTTGCTGATTAAATGTTTCCCTATCTCGCATGATTATCTCAATTAAATATTAATACATCAATGAAATTAATTAATTGTTTATTGTACATACATGTTGCAATGACATATTAACCCTAACAAAGCTGAAATATTTTTGTATGGAGACCAAAGTTTTTTTTCAATTTGAAATCATCATAAATGTATTTATGAACTCTTTCTATTTCATTTGAGTACCTATTTTATGGATTCTATGGTTCTATGGCAATTATATTTGACATATATATCTACAGACGGCCCCCGCGCTGAAACGGTCAATACATCATTTTTTATCTCAGATGTTACCGTCATCAAAAGTAAATAATAATTCATCATTAATCTCTCAGATTTTATTGTGCGGCATTTAATTTCTATCATTATTAATAATGAAAAATATAACAATGCGTCTAATTAATTCAACTCTGATTTAAATTTGATATGTACTATTTGCTGATTTTATCAAGCGAAGTGATTTTCATTCATCTTAAGGCATGTAAGGTGCATCTTCCTCTGCAAGGCTGGCTATTCCTGAGGTCGTAGACCGACCTTGCTGAAACAGGGTTGAATCCGCCTATTGGAGTGAGGACTTTCAAAAAATATTTTTTCTGTTTGACCCAAGTTTGACCTCTGGCATGAGTGTTGTTTTATTGTGGGGCCACTGTCTACGACACCGGCCCTACATTAAACAACACATGTCTGCTGGCCGAGTAGCTCACCGGAAACGTCTCAGACACAGACCACCACATCTCACCGCAACGTGTATGAGGGTTGAATTAATGGTGAGCCAACGTCGCAGACAGCGGGCCAACAATAAAAAGACATTTTTTGAAAAACTAATGAATATTCAATATCTAAATCTCCCTCCCTACCCCAATAGGTGGATGGTATGGCTAATTCAGCAAGGCTTGGCCTGACGGCCTCGCTGTGTCAAGACTTGCTGCCAGGAGGATGGTAAGGTGGAAATTGCGATTTATCACGGTGAACGAGAAGAAACATTTGAATGTTAAAAAGTAAAGGTTAAATTGTCTTTGCTGATCTTCACAAACGGGACAACCCGACAAACACAACACCTTGTGCCGATGATGAATTAATGCTGGGCCGTCGTCTTCGACGCTGGCAGGAACAATAAAGCAGCATTGGTGGAACGTATCGTGTTTGTCGGACGTGCCCATTGTCGGCGCTGACGGGGAATCACTGCAAGTGTACACAAATTTTATGCTTCACGGCGTTACACCACTGGTTTAGGATTTAACCTTATGGTTTATTAATACAATGCTAAAATGGCTTTGGACATACGGGCTAATTTTTTTTAAACAATGTTTTACTTAACACCGTGTTAAGCCTAAACTTAGTGTTAGCTAAACTAGCTTCGAGGATACGGCCCATAGTGTCTCGTATGTACAGTCATCATTGAAACAGTCACCACCAACCCAAACCCCCCACACCCACCCCAACCCCCCCCCCCCCCCCCAACTCCGTCACCCCATACCGCACAGCACCTCTATGAACAGAAAAGCGGTCCGCAGTTCTCATCTAGTTTATAGGTTTTGTGCAGTTTTGTAGATGATGGGTTACCTGCGTTTGCCAAGTGCCAATAAAATATAAAACGCTATATTATACACATCTGAATTGCCTCACAGCATGGAGATAGATACTATCTCCATGC
>OZ024903.1:74580311-74680311 GCA_964017125.1 Flabesymbios commensalis
TACAATGTGTTGTGTTAGCTGGGAGGGTGGACTTTCCCTCAAACATAGTAAACTTGTCCAATGTTGGTCCAATGTTGGACCAGCGTCGCAGACGTTGGTCCAACACTGGGTCAATGTATCGTTTAAGTAGTATCTTGTAATCAGTTTAGTTGATGATATTAATGCTGTCACCCTGTACAGTAGGTTACTGTATACCTACAGCCCTGTACTCTATATATGCTACTGTAGTCCTACACGTGACGGTCCCACGCATGCCCGTTTTGTAGCTGTATGAATCTTTAATAATAACTAAACAACATCAATCTTGTAAAATCATAGCAAAGCATAGTTGAGTGATTTCAGGTTTTGAGTCCACTGTCATATTGTACACTATCAGGCGTATTCATAAAAGAGGTTTTACCAAACCCGAGCTTAGCGTTAACACGAGTGTAACTAAACATACGTTTAAATAATTTATAAACCATATTCACAAAAGCAGTTTTGCTCCAGTTTTAAGATTCATACAACTGCGAAATGGTAATGCGTGGGACGGTCAGGTGAAAGCCTACATTAGCTTATAGAGTACACTTTGACTATATTAATATCAGCAACTGAACTAATTACAAGATACTACTCCAACGAGAAATTGACCCAAAGTTGTTTTAATGTTAGACTAACGTCTGCGACGTTGACCAACATTAAACCAACATTTGGTGAGTGTGCCGTGTTGGCTGGGAAAGCTCTCACTGTTAATATGCGGTGAGTCAACTGTTTCTAGACCCCCATGGCAACACAACTGTTTGTGTCTCAACACTAAGCCCTCATAAGAGAATTGGTGAATTATTTCCTTATAGATGTCGCTCAAGTATATAGAGTTTATATGATTTGGGAACTTGCTCATAATGCGGCGATGTGTATGAAACGCATTATAGTATTATTATCTTGGCTGATAACTGTGGATGTGGGGTGATATGTCATTGTGGAATGTCCAAGGGCCACTGTTGCATTCTGGGGACACCCTATTTTGACAGTTGACTATACCTTTAAGAAAACTTCAGAATGCGGTTTAAACCAGCTGGTTTTACAGTTTGATCGACGTTCATGCACACAAATGATGGTTACCCACATCCAAAATGCATACAATTTGTATACACCGCATACACAATTTAATACGCGTTCCCGATAACACGATATGTCAATACAATGTTGGTTCAACGTTGGGCCCGTGTTGCAGACAGCGGTACATCATTAATCCAACAGTGGGCTAAGGTCTATTGTTTACTGGGTCGAAGAAATAGATCATTTGCTCTTTTATAGAGCCTGTAATCAATATCATATAGAAGATAATTAATCTGTTATCGTTTTAATGCATTATTACTGACATATGTTTGTGTCATATTATAATTATACATGTTGCTCAGAATTCAAATATCCGTTGTATAAAATCTTAAGCACAACTTTCCGATATTAATCATTGTTAATCCGATAGGGCGGGGGCCCTGGTGCGGTGGTTAAAGCTACCTGCTTTGAAAGTTGGAGATCGCGGGTTCAAACCCCACTCTGGCCTTCAAGTTAGAAAAAAGCAAAATGCTTCTTCCCCGCTCACTCGTAAAAAAATAATATCTGTCTCTGTCTGTCTCTGTCTATGGCTCTTGTCTCTGGCTCTGTCTCTGTCTCTGCCTCTGTCTCTGTCTGTCTCTGGCTCTATCTCTGTATCTGGCTCTGTCTGTCTCTGGCTCTGTCTCTGTCTGTCTCTGTCTATGCCTCTGTCTCAGGCTATGTCTCTGTCTGACTCTCTCTGTCTCTGTCTCTGGCTCTGTCTGTCTCTGTCTCTGTCTGTCTCTGTCTCAGTCTGTCTCTGGCTCTGGTTCTGTCTCTGTCTCTGTCTCTTGCTCTGACTCCGTCTGTCTTTGGCTCTAGCTCTGGCTCTGACTCTGTCTCTGGCTCTTGCTCTGTCTCTGGCTCGCTTTCGCGCTCCTTCAGAAACAATGGCCCCGTCCATACTCACCAGCACGTTAGTGGTAGTTCTTTCTAGTTTTGGCCATTATACTGCTATGGTGGGGACGCTCGGAGCTTATATTTTACCGTGATACTTTCCTAAATTATTATTAACCCTTTCAGCGCGGGGACCGTCATTAGACGTAAACGACTCCCGCACTAAAAGGAATTAGCAAACTGTTATGACCGTAGACCCATAACATAGATATTCAAATGAAGCAGAAAGAGCTAACCAAGCTATGTGTGATGATTTCAAATTGGAACAACTCTTTGGTCTCCATGGTTGATACGCAAATATTTCAGCATTGTGTGTTGAATCATCTAGACATTAATGAATTATTATTTATTTGGCCAACGTTCTAAGGTATGTGGTCCATCAATATTTTTAATCAGTTAGGTGAAACGTCTGACCTGTTTTTAACTAGGCAATGTTGATAGGTTGAATCAGATAGAAGTTCTAAAGTATATTTTGTATACCACTTCATGACGGAGACTTATTCCTGAGGTCACATAGTGAGCGCACGATATTACTGCAATACATGTTTCGCATTACTGTTATCATTATTACATTTAGCTATATACAAAAAAAATACATATCTGTGAATTAATTCATACTATTCGCTTTCTGTTTTGTGAGTAGGCCCATGGTTTATCCTCTCCCAGTCTGTGCCGACTATGCGTATCTGAGGGTAGTAACAATCTGTTCAATTTGTCCTTGTATTAAGACTGATTAAGGCAAAGTGAACACTATTATCATCGGTTGTTTAGAATAAGTTATTATCGCCTTTATCCAAGGTACCATTTATGACTTACCTAAAAGTTGTGCAATAACATTATGTTTATGTTTATAATAATATTTGAGGAACTATAGAATGTATGGTGAAATTGTTTTTTTTTTAAAGTCAAAGATACATTGTGAACGCGTAATCCCAAGTACCACTAGTCCGTATTACTCATACTTTTGTATGTAAGCACTTACCTGCCTGAGTACGAAATGAAAAGGTTTTGGTCATAGCGCAATGATCTTTATTGATTGTCAATTAAAATGCTTGGCAGAGATGCATTCGTTTTCGCCTCATAGGGAAAACACATCTTATTTTCATTTCAACAAGGGCTCAGGGGCACTTATTTTCTGTATTTTACTTCTGTGTACATATAATAGTATTCTATCGGGTGGTGAAAAGTGTAGGGGGGTAGGCTTACTATCCTGTTTAATAATAAAATGTAGGTATTATTATGTAGTGTTTTGTTTACAATTGTACCTGAACTATATAATGCTAGTTGTTATAGCTACTAGATAATTTAATAATGTACAGACAAGAAGTAGGTAATCCTTTTATGGATAACTTTTGTGTTACTCTGCGACCATGTGAACACATTCAATTATAAAGGTAATGATGAGATAATAATAATTACGAATGTTGCACTTGCATTTATTAATTTTTAAACACGAAGAAAATCATATCACACATAAAATAATGTCGATCTTGTTTATGTTTCTTATACAGATAAAACAAAAATAGCCAGTGACTTTGAGTGTTCATATAGAGGATCCATATATATTCTTCTAAAACCACTGGCGTCTCGCTAAATATAAAATAATGAATGGATCAATGAAACATAATAATTTTTTTAATATGTTCTATTCGTGGTGATCAAATTCAAAATTTGCATTTAATATTTTGATAAAAAAAAATTACAATATGATAACTACAAGAACTTAAGTATTTGTTGAGTACCACATAAATTAGGTAGATAGGCATACTTACAATTTTATCTCTCATACACTACTGTATCATGTGTATACGGGGCCGTCGTGTCTCCAGGAGAATGATCTAAAAATTGAATCGCTGTACCTTTATCCTGTACAAAGAAAACAAAAACAAATATCACTATAGCATAATTTAATCAATACGAGAACGCAATTCTGCTACGTAAGTGTACTGTGTAGCAACAACGATTTATGTTCTAGCGCTCATAACGCATATTTTGCACAAGATATACTCTAGATTACCTTGCTCAGACATGTTGAAATAACCCTGCTGCTTTTCTGTGGTTTAAATAAGAAAGGTTGGAATAGTTATTTAACCCAGTGGATTTGGTGTGGATTAAATACGAAAATATTTCTATAACCAGCTGTTTTTCTATAGGTTAAAGAAGGTTTAAATAGTTTAATAGCCCAGGTGATTTTTTGCGGGTTAAATAAGAGGGTTGGGACAGTTATCTAGCCCGGTGTATTTGTTGTGGATTAAATTTGAAGATTGGAAAATAGCTCTGTCCCCCAGCTGTTTTTCTGTGTGTTAAATAAGAAGGTTGTAAAATTATATAACCCAGGTGCATTGTAGTGAGCTAAATAAAAAGGTTGAAATATGTCTGGGTGCATTATTACGTGTAGGCATAAAGAAGGGTGGAATTGTTGTTTAGCCCGGGCTGTTTTTTGTGGGCTAAATAAATATGTCGGCTGAAAAGTTATAAAACCTACTTGCTTTTATTTGGGTTAAATAGATTTTCTGTGGGCTGGAAGCTACGAAGGTAGAAATAGGAGGTATACAGTCTGGGTTATTAATTGCGGGTTAAATTAGAAGGTTGGAGTTGTTATTTAGCCCGGGTTGTTTGATGTGGAAATAGTTATTTAGCCTGGATGCTTTTTTGTGGGTTAAATAAGTACATAGGTTGACAAAGTTATTTATCCCCGGTGATTTGATGTGGGTTGAAGATGAAGATTGAAATAGCTCTATAACCCACTTGTTTTATGTGGGTTATATTAAAGGGAGGGTGTTAAGGTTAAGGTTGGGTGAGCATCAATAAATGGAACATATCCTCTTAATTAAAACAGCTAATTTAATTTTTACTTAATTTTTTTTATTATTGGTAAAAAAAATGTTTTTGTTAGATTTTTCGAGCCGAAGTCACTTCGGATTCTGTAACGGTCACGGAAACTCCCGAACAGCCTGGCACGTCACACGTTGAAGTCATGAAGAGGTCTCTGTCAAAATGGCTACAACTAGCGATGGAGATTTATCCGATTTCTCAGAGAGTAGTGAACCTGTGAACTCCCCCGTCAACTCACTCTGACTCAGTCAAAATTCTCAAACGATTTTGATGATATTTGGTAGCCTATTAACGAAAGTTAAACCAAGGAAAATAGAATCAGAAAGAATATCTGCTTCGAAAACGTCGAATTTGAGAATTTCTCTTTTCACTTCCATCAAAGATCGACATTGTATTCAAACAACGCGCATCCTTGTTAACCGCCCTGCCATAAATGCTAATGACCCCATGCCCCCCTTTCGCCGGATCTGATGCGAGTTGCGAAGCGTAACGGCTCGGACACAACAAATTTGTCTAAATCCCATCACCGCCAATGCTGGACCAATGTGGTTACCGTTGGGCCAGCGTTGTACAAATGTTATACAAATGTTTTGTGTTTACTGGGTAAGCACTTCGCCACGTTATCATGGGAATTCACTGGTTTATATACGTCACAGGAATTTTCCTTTTCTCCTTGAAAAGTGTAGCATGTTGATGGTCGAACCATCTGCGTGCGACGTCTCAGAACAAAGTTATGGGAATTTGAAGTTTGGTCGTATTTATTCATTGAATTATTTACAAAATAATTCTCAAAATTATGGAATTTAATCCCAACGGCGCTTTTATTGACTTTTATCAGGCGAGAGTTTGAAATTTTGTTTTCAGCGCCGTTTGGCTAGTCTTACTAAGTTTTTTGTGACAACCCTGAGTCGCTCAGTATGTAGGCCTGATCACCTAAAATTATGAATTATTTTTGTTCCCCGTGGGGCTGAGTTTTCATGAACAGTTTTATTCAAAAAATTATCATTTATATAATTATGTATCTGAATAATGCAATCTGGTATCACAGGTGTGAACCACTATTCTACGTGTATAAAAGTTAAGTAGCTGAAATTGAAAACAGTCGTGATTGCTATGCGTTCTGGTAGTAATAAGTGGTTATGGGGGTGTTGAAGTCATCATTGTGATCATTAGCCCTGGTAGCAGTAGGCCTAATGGTTAGAACTAGACGTTTGATCTGGATCTATTCTGGGACATTTACCCTGGGTAGGCCGGGAGTGAAAACTGAATTTATGTGTCCACTGACCATATGATAAGAAATCATTAAGTTGTCTGAAGTGAACACCACACAGAACATATATGCGGGATTACCATGCTTCCAGTTAGCTCTGTCGAGTTTCACAAAACGATCCCACATGCGTGCGATTTGGGAATCTTTTGGCCATGTATCAGTGCTGTAACATCTTCATATGTATTGTTACACAAACCGGAGACGCAACGTTTTGGCATGATAGCAATTTAAACAAAGATGACGTTAAAACTTTGTAGGACAATCCATGAACAAGACGCTGTACAACTGGGTAGTGACTGCGGGATCACTATAGGATCAGTGCAAGTGGACTGCTGTAGGCATACGACTTCACCGTGTGACGTCACACGGCAGCTGCTGATAGTGGGAGCGTTTTTTATGACCCTCAATATGAGATCCATTTGGTCTACTTCAAATGCACTTTTTCGTGGCATATATTTAAAATTTAATGATGATTTATTTTGGTATGTACTTTAAATAGTATAATTAAGCTAAAATAACGGCCAAAACTATATTTAAAAACCTTAGCACCCTCCCTTTAAAAGGTTTGTATTGTTATTTAGCCGGGATGTTTTCTGTGTGTAAAATATGTCGGTTGAAAAGTTATAAAACCTACTTGCTTTTATTTGGGGCGAATAGAAGGTTCAAATAGTTAAATAGCCCAGTAGGTGATTTTCTGTGGGCTATTATAAGAAGGTTGGGAAAATTATCTAGCCCGGTGCATTTGGTGTGGAAAAAATATGAAAGTTGAGATAGTTCTATATTACCCAGCTGCTTTTCTGCGGGTTAAATAGGAAGGCTGTAAACGTTTATAACCCTGATGCTTTTTTGTAGGCTAAATACGAAGGTTGAAATAGGTATATAGTCTGGGTTATTAATTGCGGGTTAAATAAGAAGGTTGGAATTGTTATTTAGCCCGGGTTGTTTGATGTGGAAATAGTTATTTAGCCTGGATGCTTTGTTGTGGGGTAAATAAGTACATAGGTTGACATAGAATGTCAAAAATAAGAAATACGGGAATTTCGTCTCTATATCTAGCCTAACTGGTAAATGCGCAGCACAAAAATTAAAAAACTTTTGCAGTTCTGGTCTATGGACATGTTTACATCATATGGTCATATTATTAAGCTAAAATTAAATCGCCGATTTTTTTTATGATTTTAGACCTGGGCATGTCCCTTAATTAATGTACAATAGTTTTGTTGAAGTTTAGTAAGTATGGCCAGCACATTCTCGTCATTATGTCTGACAAACTATGTGAACACCAAAATCATCAATCCAGTAAACACAAAAAAGTTATTGTTCTTTGTGGAGTGTTTTGAAATGTTTTGAAAATCTAAGAAACTACAAGTAAGAGACTATCTGTTCTATAGTTCAAATGAACAGAATTCTTCCGGATAAAATATGTTAGATCTTGGGTTGTAGGCCTGCCTAATCATTCCAAATTGCGAAACTACATGACTCTCAGTATTATGATACTTTTTACACTATATTGTGATTTCTGGAGAGTGTATGTTTGAGCAAACATTGACCCTATGTTGTTTTAATGTTGCACCAACGGCGTCGCCAGTGGCCCGGCATGAAGTATAACCATGTTGTGACATCTGACTTCATTATACCAAGCAAACACTAGGCGTTGAAACAATATTAGACTAATTCTGAGCCAATCTGGTTGACAATGGACCAACGTTAGTCAGCACTAAAGCTTGTTTGGTATCCAATATTTTGGTAAAAATGCTTGTATTGTATTTAGCCTGGGCTGGAATATGAAACATTGAAATTTTCTCAACATTTGTGTGCAGATTTTTTTTCTGTTTTGTTACATAATTTAGGTGTGCTGAATTCGAATCTGTCGGATACAATTCTACGTTTGATGTCCTTCGTCTTCAAATAAGCAAAACAAAAAATTGCCGCCAAAATAACTTTTTTTCTATATTTTTGTTGTACATTAACGCAAAATTTTCGGTTTCTGCATGATTTGTAGTTGATAAAATTATTTGTCATGTTTTCGATAAAAACGACCTTTATTTGACCTTCAAATTCAGAATGGTTACTGCGAACACACACATAAAAACGTTTTTTATGCATCTGAACTATAATATAAAAAATAACACTTGCTTAATGGAAATCCAAAAAAATAAACTAGGTAATACGACAGATTAGGCTACAAGGCATACGAAACTCTGTTCGAGCACAGTATATTCTAGCATTTTTTGATGTGCTCAGTATTTAGAACGACGTACTTAATTTGATTATAAATATGTAAAATGACGTTCATCTTGGATTTTACGATAAAATATAGATCAGACGATAACGAATAAACACCAGAAATGTGTTTTTCGTCCACCAATCTATACAAAAACCATAAGTTTAGCAATCTCGAGCCGCAAATACAAAAAAAATGTTTAATTTACATTTTGATAGCCATTTTGTTTTTTGCTCATATATATGTCGCGGCCATTTTGGATTTTTTCATTTAAATTGACTCGTCAGTTACGTTTATTTCTGGTCCACTAAGTTACTACAATTAAATCATATTATCGTCAATATGTTAGCGATATACTCATAGTAACAGTAAATATATAAACAAACGACGGACATCTTATATTTAAAGGTCAAACAAAGGTTACTTCTTTCCAAGACACTAGAAAAATAATTATATTATACAAATCATGCGGAAACCATAAATTGTGCTTTCATGTGCTTTTAACCTCAGAAAATACAGGTGTTTCCTTACATTTTGGCAGCAATTTTATGTTTTGTTAATTTGTAGGTGGGGGTCACCAAATATTAAATGTTATCCGGCAGATTCGAATTCAGCACACACAAATTATGCAAAAACAAGTGGATAAAAAATTATACACAAAAATTCTGAGAAAAAAATCATGTTTCAGATATCCAGCCCATGCTAAATACACATATTTCATGAGGGGCTTCAATATTCTTTCATTAAAAAAAAGTATATGACATTTTTAGGCATACACACATGTGGGTTCGGAAAATATATAGTGCAATAGCATCAGGGTTGAACCTGGAATAAAATTGCAGAAAGCTGATTTTTTCAGGAATGATACAAGGACATCTCCCCAGACGAATTCCGAAGAGGCCCCAAAAATCCCCCTTGTGCATTTTTTAAAATTCAAGATGGCCGCCACCAAGTAACGCCATTTTCGAAAAAAACAGGGTTATACCATAATTCCTCACTTTTGCAGTTATAAAAAAATATTTAGGTGTTTCTACTTATGTGTCTTTGACACAAAGAGTTCATCCAAATGATCAGAAATGGTATCAGTACTTTTCTCAATACCAAAAATCCAAGATGGCCGCCATATTGATATACTGAGTATGTTGAGCGATCTCTTAAAAAACGAAAATATGAGGTAACTATCTCGTTGTTGAGCTTAAAATGTATTTTTTTTCTAAACCCATGGAGTCTAGCACTTATATAGATCACCAATATTTTATTAGTTTAATGTTATGTAACACCATATAACGTCATTCTTCTAAAAAAAAACAAGAGTATACCCCAATTAATCACTTTTGCAGTTAAAAAAAATATTTTGGTGTCTCTACACATGTCTTAAGGCACAAAAAGCTCATTAACAGGATCAGAAAGGATATCATTCCTTTTCTTATCTCCACAAATCCAAGATGGCGACCATTATGTCAAGCTTCCCTCCCCTTTAGAAAATCACTTACATGCCATATTATCATGTTGTTGAAACTTTTTTTCAGAGCCATGGAATCTAGAATATATTTGCATCACCAATTTTTTCAATAGAATGTGCTTATCAACACAAAATCCAACATGACTGCCAAATTGGTAAGCTCTTTTAGCGCAGGTGCCACGATTAAGCGATGTCCAACTCCTTTTTCATATGGGAATATAGATATAGATTTATCAAATTTACAAAATATCATATGTCAGAAATCATTGATTAAGCATTCTAACATGTCTCATTTTTAAATAAAAGGGTATTTTTTATTCATTTGAAGCTTGAGATAGCGTAAGAAATTCCAGTTTCAAGCCCAGCGACTAATTCCAATGTAGGTAATTTATATAGTAGACCTATATAAAATGTTTTTCGATTTTGGTTAAGTATTAGTTGTGATTATTCTAGGATATATGAATATTAGCTAATTTTGTGTGTATAATACATAATAACAGAGCTAAGTACAATATTACACCAGCTTGAACACGTGTCCTACGAGACTGTTGGTTATTTACATGTACTACTAAATTGGAAAATGTTTTAAATCACATCATTTTACTGGCAGAGTTTGGCCATCTATAGGCCTACGTAATTTGGTCAATTTCCTGTAAAAGGTAATAAATACCTTGGATTATAGATTAGGATATTCAGATATTTTATTTGAATATTAGTCTATTACGTAATAAATATATGACATTGTATGATATTGCAATGTGATATTACATTTAAATGTCAGAAAATGACATCAAATTATAGGATGTGACAGTTTAACGTCAGGATATGATAGTTTTGTGTCAGGATATATGAATATGATATCAGGATATGACACTTTATTATCATGATATGTAATATAATGTCCAAACATTGGTGTTTAATATAGCAAAATCACGTTATGATGGCTCAATACAGCTTTATAAAGGCAGTATATAGTGGCTAAACATCACGTTGCTGTATTAAAATGAAAAGATATGGCATCATATTCTCACGAAATGCATTACAATTTCGTGATATATCATTTTAACATCACTATGACATATGTATGTCAGGATAGGACATTTGAATATTAGGATATGGTACTTGAATATTATGATATGACTTTATACATTGATGAAATGACACATTGAGGTCACACTGTAGCATTGTAATGTGATGATGCGTCATTATAATGAGAACCATGCTATTTAATATCGAATATTGTATAATAGACTTGTCGGATTATGACATTAAAATAGGAAAAACATGAAAAACAGTTCGAAGTCAGGATCTGGCTTATTTATGCCAGGATATTGGATTGTAATTTATCAGAATATGACACTTTAACGTCATGAGATGGTATTTATTATATTGTCCAAATTTTGTCCTTTTATATCACACAATAATATTTGAATGTCAAGATATGCCATTTTTTATCAAATCAAGATATGGCAGGCTTGGTGGCATTCTAATGTGACATTATAATGACTGAATATGACACTACAATATTTTAATGTGACCATAGAATGTCAGGATATGTCACTTTAAAGTCTGGATATGGCATTTTAATGTCAGGATATTATATTGTCATGTCAAGGTATAACATTTCAATAACATTATATTGAGAGACGCACGTTACCATATGGTAATACAGAATCAACATAGAACATTCCAATATCAGGATGGCACATGTCAGTTTCAACATATATATCGCAATATAATTCAGTAAGTAAAGGCCTCTACATTGCTCAACTACCGGTACTCCAAAACTGCCAACAACAAAAGCACTTCGGAAGATTCAATGAAATGGAAAGTAAGATAGGGTTAAGACACATGCTCTTTGAACAGCATGTGTCTTTACCCTCTCTTACTTTCATTTCCTCTTAAACTAAAATGTCATATTGTGATGGTAATATGCTATATCATGATATTATAATAATATCGTGACAATGCACTAAAAGATCCTGTCACTTTAATACCATACCGTGATGCTTAACCACCATACCCTGCATTTATAAAGCTGTATCCAGACATCATAACGTCATTTTACTATAATAAAGAGTAATATTTGGACATTACAAAACCATATCATGACGTTAATGTGTCTTGTCCTCCTATTATCGTGACATAAAAAGATCCTATCCTGACGATAAACTGTGACATCAATTAATTGTCATATTCCGATAATCTGATGTAAAATCATCTCATTACTACACCATACAATGCCATAACTTCATTACGAAATATATATATCCTATTATTCAAAATGTAATATCTTGATATTTAAATTATATATTTGATGATATTAAACATATTGACATTCGCAGATCATGGACAAAAGTAAGTATTTAAAAGAGCATTGTTACAGGACGATTATCAAAGATGTCATGTACATGTAACGTGTGAGGCGCCAGTCCTTATCTTGTAATTGATTTTTTCTAGAAAGCCTCCCTTCAACGTCACCTATAGCCCTAGCCAACACGGGGCATTAATCCAAATCTGTTTAATTTTGGGGCCAGCGGCGAAGACGGTCAGCCAATATTAAAACAGCATTGGATGAATGCTCGTGTTTAAACTCCATTAAGATACAGAGCATATTTTTCTGTACAGGAGGGTGTGGAATCTACAGTCTAGGAACGGATTTTACCTCATGGTCGTTTGTCACCAACGCAAACTGAAAGAGCAGTCGCTCCAGGAAGAGTTCTTAAAAGAGTGAGTTGCGGGTGCAGAGTGGCTTGTTCAAGGGGGGGGGGGGGGGATCTCACAAATCTAGACTATATTGTACAACGATGTGCTCTTTTTGTATTGGCAAAACATGTAGAAACTGACAGCTCGGATGATTGAAACGCAATAATTTCATTATTTACCGGCGAATAATTTGTTAACTTGACAAATCTTAATCTACATTTCTAGTGGGAAAGCGGGTCGAAAAAACTCCGAAGCGTCACCCACCATGGTAGAATTAACTACCATGTGGGATTCATGTCGATAAACTCAATATAATAAAATATGGTCATCTAAATAAGTTCTAGACTCCATGGGTTCGGCTAAAAAAATACATTTTAGTTTCAACAACGAGATAGTTATCGCATATTTTCGTTTTTTTAAGAGATCGCTTAACAAAATATTATGGCGGCCATCTTGAATTTGTGGTATTAAGAAAAGTACTGATATTATTTCTGATCATCTGGATAACCTCCTTGTACTTTAAAACATAGGTAGAGACACCGAAATCATTGTTTTAACTTCAAAAGTGAGGAGTTGGGGTATGCCCCTTTAAAAAAAAATGGCGTTACCTGGTGTTATTTTAAATTAACTACTATGTCGGATTTATGTTGATAAATTCAATATAATAAAATAATGGTGATCTAAATAAGTGCTAGATTCCATGGGTTTGGCCAAAAAATACATTTTAGGTTCAACAACGAGATAGATATCTCACATTTTCGTGGTTTTTAAGAGATCGCTTAACATATTCAGAACAATATGACGGCCATCTTAGATTTTTGGTATTGAGAAAAGTGCTAATATCATTTCTGATCCTCCGGATCAACTCTTTGTGACTTAAAACATAAGTAGAGACACCAAAATATTTTTTTTCTAACTACAAAGGTGAGGAATTAGGGTATACCCCTGTTTTTTTAAAATGGCGTTACATGGAGCGGCCATCTTGAATTAAAAAAAATGCACAAGAGGGATTTTTGGGGCCTCCTCGGAATTCGTCTGGGGAGATGTCCACGTATCATTCCTGAAAATATCAGCTTTCTGCAATTTTATTCCAGGTTCCTGTGTTTTTTTCACTAATGCTCTTGCACTAATAAGCCAGATATGGATATGTCCAAGAATTACATTATATTACGTCGTTTCCTCTCACCATGTTGAATCGCTTGTTTTGTTGTTCATTTTGAATATTTTATAATACAAAATCATGTTTGAGCGTATGTGGAGAGACAAATACTTATTCTACTGCAATGTGTGATATATCATTAGAGCGGGAATTTAATTACCTGTCATTATGGTATATCTCAAGTGCAGATTGGGTAATCAGAACATCAACGACAGACGTTTACGTAACGCTGCCCTCTAATTTTAGACAGGTTCGGGGGTACCCCCGTATAAGCGGTCAAAAAACACCCATGGGGCTGAATTTTGAGCTGTTAACATCACAATATGTATTCTAGACACTATAAGGGTTTTAAAAATGTAAGTTACAAAAGTTATTCCACCCTAGTATGCCCGTGGACCATTTTCTCCTGCCATACTATATAGAGGGGAGACATATGGGAGTGCGATATGGGCTGATACCGATATACGTCTCATACTGAAAACCACTACAGAGAGTGTGCGAAAATGTATTACAGTTGCGTATTATATAAAATAGAGCAATTAGATTTATATTAACCCTTTCAGCGCGGGAACCGTGTTTATACGTCAGAATCTATAAAGTCTGTAGACGTATAAAGATTTTCCCCGCACTGAAAGATTTAAAAAAAAATTATAATGGCCGTAGAACCATATCACATGTATTCAAATGAACCGGAAAGAACTAACCAAGATATTTATGATGATTTCAAATTGAAAAAAACACATTTAGTCTCCATGGTTTAAACAAAAATAAGTGAGCGTTGTGTTATGTGGGAATGGAAGCAACATTCACATCTCGATGTGAGTGAAAGCAAAATATGAGATAATTAGGTACGTGGGTGTAAACGAGGTTAGCCATTGATGGCATATATGCCCTCGTCCACCGCTATCATTATTATTATGTGTATGAATAATTAATCATTAATAAGTTAATTCTATTGGGCGCATTACTCGCGGCGACCTGCTACATGTAATTGTGATCGGCCAAGACAGTTAAAGCGGAAGTTTAATGAATTTTACATTGTGTTACTCTACTTTTACATGTATATCCCTATACATATAATAACTAGCCCACTATTATATTGGTCATATTTTCTTCATTTTTCCATGCTAAGCATCTGAATGCTTACCATGCTATCCCACCTATTGAAACTATCACGTATTTGAACACTTAAATTATATCATGCGCCCATTTTGAACAATTAGGGATCTCATAGTCCCACGCATTTGAGCAATTAATTTTTCTATAAACAGATGTGGAGTAGACTAGTGATATTAAATCACAACACACAGTGACTGTTGTTGACTGGTTGATTCCGCCATGTGATTGAATGTGTCAGTAATATAGCTACTGTTGCGGCTGTGTGTAGTAAAGAAAGTTAAATTCATGTGTCGGAGTAAACATAAACTATTTATTCAAGATCTGAGCGAGGCATCAAAACATAGACCTAAAATATATTCCTCTTATTTCCTCAAATTGGGTAGGACGTCATTGCCACCAGGAATGTTTCACAATGGTTCAAACTTAGCAGTCGGATGATCAAGCGGGTGGCTTTAATGAGTACGTTGATTCAGTTTGTCAGCAAAGTATCTGAGCGCTGTATATACATGTATAATAATGTCATTTCTGTCATGGGTGTAAGTATCTTTAAAGATCAGCATGGATCCATGAAGGGAAAGTCAACTACTACTCAATTAACACAAATATTTCACTTAATATAATTCGTGAATCTGTTGATAACCATGGTCAAGTTAATGCTCTTTACCTAGACTTTTCCTAATCATTTGATAGAGTTTTCCACCACCTTTTACTACATAAAATAAAAATGTACGGTTTTAATGGTAATTTATTGAAATGCTTCACATTTTATCTCCCATGAAGCAAACAGATGGTGACTATTTCTGGTTCAACCTCTGACTGGCTTTCAGTCACATCGGGTGTCCCACTAGTTTCCATATTAGGACCACTGCTCTTTTTTAATTTATGTTAATGATTTGCCCTTTATTGTGTGCCTATTTGGAGACGATTGTAAATGTTTAAAAATATTCACAATAGACGTTTATGTATAGAGTTACATAATGCTATACATTATTTGTTTGAATGATCCCAATATGGTATATAATATCGTTTAATAGATCTACGAATGCCATTGTATTCAACTACATATATAAATGGAGTATCCCTAAAGAGAGTAGACACGGTATATATGTCATGATTACTAATTCACTTTCCGAGAATAAACACATCGAGAGTATTATAAGTAAAGCCTCTCGCATGAGTGGTTTAGTCAAACGTACATTAGGATGACATTATTCTACCCGAACCAAAAATACTTTTTATTATTCATTATTAATACGTTTCCTTTTAGAGTAGTGTACCCCATTATGGAGCGGTACCAGTCGTAAGAATATAACGTCCCTAGAAAAAATGCTAAGATCAATAACAATATATATGTTACACTATGCTGATATAGATTACAGAGATCGTTTGTTACAACTTAATGTGCTACCTTTAACATGTTTAACGATGCGATGCAAGTATGAAGAAATTGTGTTTTTTGGAAGTGTCTACATGGCTATGCTGTCACCAGCGCCCACTTACCAGCCCGTCGGCCGATATAGGGAGATATTGCTCTGGTCACAGAATGCTACATGGCATGTATGTTATTAATGTTTTTTGTTTAATTTTCTTCTGACAGCAAGCTTGTTACACGCAGCTCAAATGACGCAGGGTTTTTAATGATACCACCACTTTGTCACACACATTGTTTTCAACGTAGTTTTTTTTAATAGGATTGTTAAATTTTGGAACTCTCTTTCTCAGAGAATCAGTTGTATATATGTATATAACACATTTGTATTTGAATTAAAACTATGTTTTCTAGAAAAGGTAGATAGTCAGTTCTTTTTTTTTCTCATGGCATTTTAAATGTTTATTTAATAATTGTCGTTTACAAAGTTTAATTGTGAGGGGATTGTTAGAAATAATATATTATTGATGTATATTGTATAACATTTTATTGGATAGGATCTACTTGTAGAGACAAGCTCCAGTGGATAGTATATCTCCATGTTTATTTGTTTTTTTGTTGTTTTATTTTATGTTTATTGCACTGTATTGATCACATTGTTTATTACGTACACACTTATATTACACAAATACCCCATGTAGACTAAACGTGTTTATTGCATATATCTGTGTAATGTCACCAAAACAATTAAATTGAAAGCCGGAATCTGACTCATTAGAAAAATGTCATGGTGTCGTCACTTCCGGCCCGGTAAATTAGTAATGTGGGGGGGGGGGGGGGTCTTCACTCCTGACGGTCTGCCCTACTAGACGCATCTGCCATCACTCACCTGATCAATAGTTAGGGGGCTCAATCAAATAATTGTTCAAATCGTTCCACAAGCACCAAATTTGGACCACTTGTAGCCAAGGTCATATACCTTTGATTTTTCGCGGGAGCCAAGCTGGGCTCCCGCCATGGATGCCATATTGAACAAATCCAAGATGGCCGTCATTCCAAATGGGGGCATGTCATAACTTTTAAACTGATAGATGTAGGGACACATTTATTACCACTTTTCTATGGTTTTCGACTATATAGAATTCATTTGTGATGATTTCGAGTTGATCTGGGGAAAATTTCAAGCTTATATATATATATAAATTGTATTTTTGCCAAAATGGGATGTAAAATACTTTATGAAAGTTGTGACCAAAATGGCGACAAGCCATGAGCTTGTTGCTCTTGATACATGTGATGTTATGAAAAATGTAGTAGCTATGTCTCTATCCAAAATCATTGAAGTTGGCAAAACTCTTCATTCAGTAGTTGTAGACACACGTCTTACAAATGCTACTGTTCCAGTTTCCCGTACAATTAACAGAAACCGTTTGTTCACGTTAGCAATCGTCCAGACATACGAAAGAAAGGAGAGAAAGTTGGAATGTTAAAACAGAACACCACTCTCATCACCCAACATTTTATATATCTTCAGTCGAGACCAGAAGCAGATATGGTAGATTTTTTTTAAATATAATGAAAACCGACGAGAACACCCTTCTCTATCGGAGTGTGGTTTGCTTGGAGCGGGAAAGAAGTCAAATATATAATAATACTGGCTTGTAGCAAAGCTCCAAGAGCCCGCGTTTGTACAGCAAGACAGGTTTTACTTATGGTTTTTGTATGGCTGATATCACTCATATGGTGCGCCCAACCACAGCTGTAGCGTTTGCAGTATATGTATCTCTAAATGTAGTTATTTTGCTAGAGAATCAACACATACCCTGACAAAATCTCAAATCCCTGACGCAGAAGAGACGTGGAACAGGTGTTCGTACACGACTTGAACCAAACAGTGATGACAGCACACCCATTCTCAAAAGAGTCTGGCAATCATATCTGGTAAATTGTAGATAATAGAAGGGAGCTTTTCTCCTGCATAAGTAAACGACTGGCCAGGGATGGTGCTGACAACCACACAGAGGCTGACACACGTACATGTATATTTCTGCACCTGGCCCATGCAGCATATCAGGGTCACGAAAAAGCTTTTGTACGAACAGTTGACAGTGAGTTTGTTTGAAAACGTGAGGCTTGCAGAATTATGGACTGAGTTTGGTAGTAGCAAAAGCTATAGAGACATTCCTGCTAGGCCCAGCTAGGCCCATCAAAGTCATTAGCGTTCCCATCGCTTCACTCCTTAACAGGTTGTGATACAATATCTCACATTTTGAGCTGTGGCAAGAAGAGTGGCTAGAATGCGTGGCAAAATACTCGTGACAGAGACATTGATTGCCCTTACTAACTATCCGGAATTTTTTGACTCTGGAAAGTGTGCATATGGAGCGCATTGAACGATTTGTTGTGTTAGTGTACAGCAAGACATGTGTCTCTTTATCTGTTAATGGAGCCAGATATAATTTATTCTTCACTGGCAGTCGCTCATTAGAGAATAACCCACCAAGGCAAGCTGCACTCTTCGAGCACGTTAAGACATCTTTATTGCAAGCCAGTTTTACCTGACTTTGGTAAATAAAATGGGGGGGGGGGGGTGGAATGACCATAATAGTAAGATATGTTTGCCGTTTTGGACAACCCGTGCTGACGCAAGCAAGGCCTGTGCCATCCTCTTACACTGTGCTTGTACAAGGACATGTAAGGGGAATTGTAAATGTTGTAGAGCCGGTGTCAGATGCACATCGCTGTGCAAGTGCGAGGGTGAATACATTAACAGTGATGAGACAGTAGAAGTTTAGTTATGCTAGGTAAAATTGAAGTGATTATGAAAGCCTAGATAAATTTATGTGCCACGTGGCATTATAATGCTACAATGTTATCATTGTGTTACTAAAACACTTGTTGATCTGAATTTACTGCTACACAATAATGCTATGTACATATAATATTCAAACTTTAATTATCTAGAGCAGCAGTACGTGGTTAATATGAAAGCCATGCAACCTACCCTCTATGAAAGATTGGCCAGTTCTTATGTTTAAATCTGAGGAGGGTTAATTTTGCTTGTGTAATAGACATTTATTGTGTAATACATAAACTTTTCATCGTTCAATATTAACTTTACATGCTAAATGTATCTGTATTGGCGAATATCCTCATTTGGATGACACGGTTTTTAGCTATTTTCAGTCGCTGGAAAATTTGCATTGTGGTTGCGAAGCATAATTGTACATGGATGAATGTTTGTAGTTATAATTTAGAAGTTCCATCTTCGATTTGTATATAAACCAGCATTCTAAATGGTGGACTTGCACGAATGCCATTTTGATAACAAATGTAAAATTTAATTTTTACTGTCTTATGTCCAGGTTAGAAGCATTAGAGGTTGAGTTTGTCTTTATATAATCACATTTTGGCAAAAATGCCAGTGGAGATAAATGTACACATGGTACATATGTGACTGTAACATTACCTACAGTCTAATAAATAGCTTCATCATCACAGAACTGTTTGGTGCGGGTTGTGACAAAGTCTCCTCGTTTTTGCTACATACCTGCTCTTCTAAAATCTTTACACTGGTTACCTGTTCGTTACAGAATCAAATTTAAATTGTGTTCCCTGACCTACCAGGCTCTGACCAGTGCATGACAATCAGTATATATGGTATATATTCGAAACATGCTTCAGCCATCGCGAAAGGTACGGACACTTCGTTTCAGTGATCTAGATCAGCTGCATGTTCCACTGGTCAGAACCGTGGTAGACAACAGGACCTTTTCTGGTGCTGTACCTAGACTTTGGAATAAACATCCTTTAGAAATTCGCTCTGCGAAAACACAAATTAGTTTTCGGAAGAAATTGAAAACATACTTTTTGGGTCGAGCTTTCCCGACTTAAATCCTCGGTGGTCTGGTTGGCCCAGACGACAAATGCAAACGGTTTTGGAACTATGAGTCAAATTACGATTATGTTTGTCACGCCTCTGAGCCACAAGGGTTTAGCCGCTATGGAAGTTTATTATTATTATTATTATTATTATTATTATTATTATTATTATTATTATTATTATTTTTATTTTTTTTATTACTATTATTGTTATTGTTATTGTTATTGCTACTATTATTATTATTATTATTATTATTATTATTATTATTACTATTATTTTTATTATTATTATTATTGTTATTGTTATTGTTATTGTTATTGTTATTGTTATTGTTACTATTATTATTATTATTATTATTATTATTATGATTATTATTATTATTATTATTAATATTATTATTATTATTATTATTATTATTATTATTATTATTATTATTATTATTATTATTATTATTATTATTATTATTATTATTATTATTATTATTATTATTATTAATATTATTATTATTATTATTATAAAACTTGATTCTACCTTTTCGCGTTTGCAACGTATAACTGATTTCTTTATCCTGCGGCCATCTTGGATTTTACAATAGGCCTATATTCTCCTCTCCAAAGTAGGAGATTGTTTTTAAATGGAAATAATACGCTTTTTCTTACTCATGATCAAAATATTTTGCTTCTAGTACGATTTTTTGAATAATTACAGTCTTTAAATCTAAGGTATATCTGAAACCGTCCAATTTTAGCTGAAATACCATGTGTATATATATTACCAAGTTAAAATATTCCAAATCATTTTTAAAACGTGTTAAATAGATTCTACATGGTCGAAAATCATACAAAAGTGCTATTAAGTGTGTCTCTACTGGTATTAGTTTGCAAGTTATGACATGGGCCTGTTATGAATGGCGGCCATCTTGGATTTGTCAAATATGGCGCCCACGGCGGGAGCCCAGCTTGGCTCCCGCGAAAAATCAAAAGAATATGACCTTGGCTACAACTGGTCGAAATTTGTTGCTTGTGGAACGATTTGAACAATTCGGGGGTAAATATGGGTTAAACCCCCCTGACTATTAGCACATTTACTAAATGTTGATAACACAGATGATGCTGAAGAATTAAACATTATAAAGCATTCACCTTATTTCAACCAAGAAAATTTTATAAAAATATTGAAGGTGAAAAATTAAAATTATACTGTGCCAAGCCTAAACATACAGTCTATTAATGCTAAATTTGATAAAAACAAAATTTTACTTCATTTGATACAAGAAAATAACTGTCACATAATAAGCGCTATTTGTTTACAGGAAACATGGCTCAGAGATGACTCAAATAATGCTTCATTCTCTATAGAAAACTATAATTTAATTTCACAAAGAAAACAATGTTCTTCTTATGGAGGTCTAGCAATATATCTCCATGAAAAATATAATTTTGAAACTGTGCCATCACCCATTATATCTGAAATATTTGAAAGTCAGTTTATTGAAATAATCGAGGTGAACACAAATAGGCATACACACATTAGGAGAATATAGGAAAATAATTAGGAAATATATACAGGCCCCCCAGAAATATTCTATTAAATTACAAATCGTTTACAGAAGAACTAGCACTTACATTTCAGACATTTAAAGACAGGAATTATGACATCATAATAGGCGGCGGTATGAATATTGACTTATTAAAAATTAAAGAAAAGGATTTTGTTAATGAATACTTTGATATGATAGTAGCGAGCGTATTTTTTCCACGTATAACATTACCCACTAGAATTTCAAACTCTAGTGCAACATTATTAGATAATTTTTTATGTAAAATAACTACATATTCTAGTAACTCTATTGCAGGTTTATTATTAACCTCACTTTCCGATCACTTTCCATACTTTATATCGCCAGCTTACTCAAAATCTGGTAAACGGACTGACAAATACATTGAGGTGAAACAAACATCACATGTTTCGATTAATAACTTTAAAAATGAAATAGCTGACTCTGATATTTATTCAGAAATTAACAGAGACATAGATTCTGTCCCTAATATTAACTATGACATAATTCACAATATTTTAAAATCCGCCACTAAGCAACATCTGGCCCCTAAAATCGGCAAATTTAATAAACGCCGCCATAAAAAATCACAATGGATAACTCAAGGTATTGTAAAATCAATTTCTTATCGAGATAAGTTATATAAGCCATACAAAACAACACCTACAAACACAGATGCACATGAGAGAATTAAAATTAACTTAAACACGTATAACAAAATATTAAAATCAAACATTAGGATGGCTAAACGAAATCACTACTACTCATTATTTGAAAAATATAAATATAATATTAAAAATACATGGACAAATATAAAGGATTTATTACAGCAATCTTAAGTAAAAGACACTTTCCTAATTATTTTATGATCAACGGGGAAGAAATCACTGATTCGAACATCATAGCTAATAGATTTTGTAAATATTTTACTGACATTGGACCTAGCCTCGCTAAAACATAAAAATGCCCCAAAACATAAATGCTAAAGATTTTCTAACTGGCACAAATAACTGTACATTTCAATTTAAAAATATTGACGACATTTTGATACTTAAAATTATAAATGAACTACCAAATAAATCCAGTACAGGTTTTGATGATATTTCGATGACATTATTAAAGGAAATTAAAACAGAAATAATACCAGCTCTCACATGTATCTTTAATCAGTCTTTAAACACTGGTATATTCCCAGAAAAAGTAAAGGTAGCGAAGGTAATACCAATCCATAAGAAAGGATCTTTGAACGATATATCAAACTACCGACCAATCTCACTCCTTCCCTCAATATCTAAAATTTTGGAAAACATAATTTTCAAACAATTAAGTACATATTTAAATGAACATAAACTTTTATATGACAGTCAGTATGGTTTTAGGGCTGGTCATTCTACTGAATTAGCATCGATTGAACTAATTGATAGAATTACTCAGGACCTTGATAAAGGAAAAATACCGATATCCATTTTCTTAGATCTCAAAGGCATTCGACAATCTTGACCACGTTATTTTACTTCAGAAATTAAATCATTATGGTATAAAGTCAGTAGAATTAAAAAATTTTAAAGACTATTTGCAAAATAGAACCCAATATGTTTCTTTTGATAAAACTAATTCCGATATGTATCATATATCCACTGGTGTACCTCAAGGGTCTATATTGGGCCCTCTACTTTTTATCATTTATATTAATGATTTATGCAATGCCAGTAAACTGTATAAGATGATTATTTATGCTGATGATACTACTTTATACTCCACATTGGATGTTTTTGGTAATTATACTTCCAAAAATATAAATTTAGAATCAACAAAAGTTGCAGACTGGTTAAAGTTGAACAAATTATCAATCAACATGTAAAATCCAAATTCATGGTATTTCATATGCCTCAAAAACAAATCAATATACCTAATATAGATATTGACAATATAAAAATAGAATCTGCTGACGAATTTAATTTTTTAGGGCTAACAATACACAAGCATTTAAAATGGGATTCGCACATAAACAAAATAGCTTCTAAAATTTTAAATATTATAGGAATTATGTACCGACTTAAACACATGATTCCTACTAAAATTATTTTAACCATATATAATGGGCTGATTAAACCACATATACTTTATGGTCTTAAGTGCTGGGTTTTAACCAGGAAAGAATTATAAAATTGCAGAAGAAAGCCATGCGAATCATATGTTCGAGTGGTTACCTCTCTCACAGCGAGCCCCTCTTTAAGAAGCTGAATGTGCTTAAAATTTATGGTTTGTTTAAGCTTCAACTATTAACGTTTTGTTTCGACCTGATAAATAACAATTTACCTGCTTATTTCATTAACATGTCTTCACTTTTACAACCAGTAATCTACCATCATAATATCAGACAAAAAAGAAACTACTCAATTGCACGAGTGAAACATGTATTTGCTAAAAAATGCATGCGTTTTTGTATTCCGGATATTTTGAATAAATGAAACAGCATTATAACAGATAAAATAAATACTCATAGTCGAAAAGGATTTACATTATATCTTAAAAAATTTCTTGTAAACGAATACAATTCAATATGTTTAATACAAAACTGCTATGTATGTTCAAAAATTGTTGTTTCGTAATACACAGTGCACTTTGGACGCTGGCACTTTTCAATTATTTTTGATCTCGGTGTATGTTATCATATACGCTTGCATCATATCTATGCAGTCCGCTAATTTTAACGTTATTAATATATTTATTTTGTGGGTTTTTTTGCGTTGATACATAGACTATACTCGTACATGTCCGCTTCTCCCTCCGCATTAATGTTACTATTTTATGATTGCCGTCTTTTCATCTCTCCGTCTTCCCCGCGACGCATGCAGTTTTTCAGAAACATTATTTTACTTTATTGAAGGGTGGCCAGCATGGAAGCGGCTTTTCAAAAGCCTTATGCTGGTCTCCTTTGCATTTGTAAAATTGATTGTATACATGTATGTATATGGTGAGATGGAGAGCCCCTCGCGCCGAAAGTACCTGTAAGTGACCGTTGGAGTCTCTAGTGTAGGGTCGCAATGGCGGACGAGGGAAACTGCCCAATCTTCACCATTTCAACTCAAACTTCCTTCCCCGTGGAGTCGACGGTTCCAAATAAATCATAAAACTCTTTCTCCACTTGTCATGTTTAATAGTTAGACATCTGGCAACAACAAAGCACAACCCCCGCGCACGGCACGTCCTGTTTGACTCAGAGAGAGCGAACTACGGCACGTCCGTAGTCGCCGAGTGTAACGTCTGAAGTGCGGGAAAAGTACCAATACCGCATGGGCTGCAATTGTGTGCGCCCGTCACCAAGGTACGGAAACGAGGCGGTCGTCCACAGCTTCTCGCTCCCGAGAAGCCGGGGATAACTGCCACCTAAACTAAACGAAGTCAGGATCCTACATTACCCCCGGGTGAGTGATAACGTAGGACCCAACTGACGTGTAGGAGACTGCTTTGTGCAAGTAGCGGGGTTGTAAAAATATGTAACCTCTTATAACTAAGCATAGTTTAAAAAATATAGCGTGTGTGGTTACAGGGTGGGTGGTTGAAATCGCAGCATTATACATGAATTGTCCCATCCTCTTAACACCAACTGTCCTTTATGTATGTATTCATATGCTGCAAGCTGCGATCAACCCATTTATTTAATTAACATAAATTTCTATTCGTATTTTAGCAATTAACTTGCTAAAAGAAAATGTCTTTACATTTTATATATCTGTACATAATGCTGCCAGGCCTGGCATATTCATTTACAATTCAAAAACATTGTGAATACGATGCATGCGGTTGGGCCCGCCATAGATGTCGTTAGGCGCCACTATGGCGTGAACCATCTGCACGAACCGGGCAGGAGTCTGGATTATTCGTCCGACTCTAGTTTTTCGCACTGTTTGGTCGGTCGAAATTTTTTCGCGATTAGCGATATTCGCATGGTTGCTTTTGGTCGTGTCAATTACGGCGTCAGCAGCACCCGGGGTTTTACCCCGTAGATGTAAAGGTATGCGGGAATACGTTCGTAAACCACCGCCGTTCCTGTTAGCGCGGGATACGGCGGGGGCTCGCGAATACGGCGCTACATAAGTATTGTCTCTGTTAGACAAGTTGACTTTAACATCTAGTTGCTTTGGGGCTGTGGCCGATTTTTCACTGCTTCTGACTGCCGTCGACTTTTTCGTTTTAACGCTCGTCCCGTTGGACGTCGGAGTGTCCGCACTACCAGGTCTAGGTGGACCCTGTGGATTCCTACTAGATGTCCTGGTAGCCGTCGATCTCTTTGGTTTGTTTTGCGTTTTACGCTGTATTGTCGTACCTGTCGTAGGCTCGCATTCAAGATGTGCGGGTTTAACACGTTCTAAAGAGACCGTCTCAACCTTGCCTTTAACTAGGATTTTCATTACTCTGCCACTCCTCGCGACGACCTTATATGGTCCGTCGTAAGGGGCGGTCAGAGGCGGCGCAATTGCGATTCGGCGCAAGAATACATGAGTACATGTAGCTATTTCCTTGAATTGGAAAATGTTGTGTTGTTGTGTGTCACGTGGCGGACATAGATGGAGACGCGACATGGCCACGCGTAGCTTGTCTGAATAATTCTCCAAATCAGTGTTAGCGTCGACGGTGTACTGTTTAGTAAACTCTCCTGGGAGTCTAAGGGTTGTCCCGTATTTCATCTCGGCAGCCGACCTGCCTAGTCTCTCCTTAACTGCGGAACGAACTCCTAAAAGCACAGCGGGTAACGTGATAGTCCACGGGTTCGGTGACTCGTGCGCCATAATGGCGGCTTTTAATTGACGGCCGAAACGTTCGACCATGCCATTCGACTGGGGGTGATAACTCGCCCCTATCAGTGGTGATAGTGGCTGGAGTACCATAACGTGCTATCCACCCGCTGAAGAAGGCATCGGCGACCGTTTCGGCTCTAATATCTATCATAGGTATAGCTTCGGGCCAACGTGTAAAACGGTCGACGCAAGTCAGTAGATATCTAAAGCCATCAGCATAGGGTAAAGGTCCGACTATATCTATGTGGACATGATCAAATCGCTCGGTAGGTTCAGTGAACTTTCCAAAAACTGGGGTGTTGTGACGTGAAACTTTAGCAGTCTGGCAACCCTTACAGGTACGACACCATCTAGCAATATCTATATTCATGCCGTGCCATACAAATCGGGTATTAATCAAAGGTTTGGTAGCTCTATGCGATGGGTGGCCTAAACCGTGAAGTTTGAAAAAACTTTTCGGCGAAATTTCGCGGTAAGGTACGGCCGGTTGTTTCCAGTGGACACATCACACCAGATCAATTGATTATCGAACGATTTTAATAGTTTGAACTTCATAGTGGATGTAGTAGAGTGTCTCAAACGCATGAATTCCGCGTCATTAGCTTGGTCGAGACTTAACTCTTTATAGTCTATCGCTGGTCCATCATGTATCGCGGACACTGATGGTCGTGACAGCGCATCAGCGACGAAATTTGTCTCGCCTTTTACATATCTAATATCGGTGGTGAATTCAGCGATGAAAGCTAAATGACGTGTTTGTCGTAGGGACGCGCGCTCAGTCACGGATGACATTACGAATGTCAACGGTTTGTGATCTGTATTAACGAAGAAATTTCGTCCTTCTAAATTGTGTCTGAAATGTTTAATTGTGGCGTATACCGCCAAAAGCTCACGATCGAACGCGCTGTAGCGTGTCTCTGCTGGGTTCAGCTTCTTGCTGAAAAACGAAAGTGGCTGCCACATACCATTTAAAAATTGCTGCAAAACGCCACCGACGGCGACATCACTAGCGTCGCCTGTGATGTTAATCTGAGCAGTAGAATCTGGGTGCACCAGAAGCATAGCGTTTGCCAATATTTGTTTTGACTCAGAAAATGCTGACTCTGCATTTTTATTCCATTTAAAATCGAAATCTGACTTCGGTGACAGTCTTGTATGTCCTTCGTTGGCAGCTGTCAGTAAATTATTGAGTGTCGACTTCGCAGCGCAATGCGGTATGAAACGGTGGTAGTAATTCACCATTCCCAGATATCTACGCAGTGCTCGTTGCTTTTCGGGCTTAACGAAATTAACAATCGCGTCAACGGCGCTGGGTAACGGCGAAATTCCATCGGCACAAACGTGGTGACCTAGAAAACTTAATTCAGTTGTACCGAACTGGCACTTTTCAGGACCAATGATAATTCCGTATTCAGATAGTCGGGAAAAAAGAATTCGTAGATGTTTCTTATGCCTTTTATGATCTGGGCTGGTTACCAGTAGGTCATCCGAATAGACAAAAACAAAATCAAGTCCGCGTGTAACGTGGTCTATAAAGCGCTGAAACGTTTGACCGGAATTTCTTACAACAAACGGTGTTCTAGTGAAATTAAATAAGCCAAAAGGTGTAGTAACGGCAGTCTTGTGTACGTCGGACGGTTCCTCCGGAATTTGGTAATAAGCTCTGACCAAGTAAATCTTCGAAAAAAATTTCGATTCGGCTAATCGCTGCGTGAAATCTTGTATATGAGGAATCGGATAACGGTCCGGTACGGTCTGTGCGTTTAAACTACGGTAGTCCCCGCATGGTCTCCAATGGCCGTTTTTCTTTGGCACCATGTGTAGCGCTGAGGACCACTCGCTGTCGCTGGGTTCAATGACCCCTAGTTTTATCATCTCATCAAACTCGCGTTTTGCGGTAACCAGCTTATCGGGTGCTAACCGTCGTGGTCGTGCAAACACTGGGTGTCCTTTAGTCACTATCTTATGTGTTATACCATGTTTAACGGTCTCACCCTTTGTCGTAGGGCGTGTCAGTTCCGGGAACAGGCCGAGGAGTCTTGTGTACTCGTTCTGAACAGTGTCGACTCTGTTCAATGACAGTGGTTTAATCGATGACAGTGAAGCGGCAATAGCTAGACCTGTACACATGTCCCGGAGACATCGGCTTGTCAAGTCTACGAGCAAATTATAGTGGATTAAAAAATCAGCCCCGATTATGGGTTGCTGCACATCTGCCACTATGAACGTCCACGGATATTCGCGCTTTAAGCCGACATCGACGACGCATTTACAGTTGCCGTAAGTATGTATAGTACTGTTATTAGCTGCCACCAGGGGAAGACTGTCAGCGTCCGAAATCCCGTTAGCGCAAGATTTCGGCAAAACACTGACAGCTGCCCCCGTGTCAATCAAATATCTGCATTTATGTCCTTTATCTGCGACATATAATAACTAAGAGTGAGATAACTTTGGAGAACTAGCGTCCGCGGAGTCATGTCGCGTCTCAGTTATACCGCCAGATGCAAGAGTCGCTACCCTGCTCTGGCTTAGCAGTTTAAAGAAAAAGCGCAAGGGCTCTTGCACGTGCATGCCTTATCACCGAAAGTCTGGTGGAAATAGCAGACAGGTGCATTAGCCGAATCTAATGTTTTAGCGGCGTCATTTCGCTGTGGGTTCGGCGGCGGGACGAAAGGTCGAGCAATTGGCTGCACATTCGTCGGCGGAACGAAAGGTCGAGCATTATTCTGTTCATTTCTATAATGACTAGGTTGGTTGTTAACAAAACCTGAGGCCTGAACATTAGGAGCAAATGCAGGCGCAGGAGCATAGCTATTATTTACTCGTCCACGTCCTTTATTTCTTTTCCTCTCTGATGTAGTCACGGTTTCTAGTTTTTAAATTCGCCTAGACAAATCCTCCAACAAACCAACTAGCTTGGTGGTTTCTTCTACCTTAATTTCTGCGACCCCCGGCTTACTCTCTTCGACGTCCTCTTCGGCTGCCAGTGCCCGGTCGGCCAAAACGGCCAAACTTTCGAGGGTGGCACTGTCGGGTTGAGTCGCCAAATGGGCTCTGATTGAAGCGGGCATCTGTCGGATGAATGCTTGACGAATTACTGCTTTCCCCACCACGGCTTTTGTGCCGAAACCTGCAGTCTTCTGCAGACGCCGCAGGAAACGCGAGGGAATGTCAGTACCAATTCTTTCACCAGAGATCACTTTGTTAACCCTTTAGGGTGTGGTCAAACCTCGTCTCTCTATCAAGATCGCTTTCAGGCTTTCGTATTTATTGGACCTGAAAGGCTGAAGTAGCACGTCCCTCACATCCGATGCGACCTCGCCCGAAAGTGCAGCGCAGGTTAAGCTGTACCTCTCATCATCATCGTTGATCTGGTGAAGAGCAAACTGAGTCTCTATTTGGTTGAACCAGAGTTCAACATCCGAAGCGTAGAAAGTGGCGATTCTGAACTTTGGTAAGTTCATAGCACGTCTCTGAGACTGCCTACTGAGCGGTGAAGTACTCCTTGAGGAATCGCTCCTAGAGTGAGAACTCATACGTTTAGCTCGGGCAATTCGAGCGAAATCAGCTTTGAGGCATTGATATTCTTCATCTGCCTCTCGGAATCGAACCTCTTTGTCCTCACTGTCTTGACGATAATCATCTTTAGGTCTAGCACCCGCACCTTCTAGGGGCGTTGACATGAAGCCTTCTCTGTCGTATTGCTTCTACATTATGAAATAGTGTTTCGAAATTAGCTAACTAGTGAAGCATTTGAGAGAGCTGGCCTATTGGCTCTGTGTCTATCTCAAATGTGTTTAAAATGGCATGTCGTATTAACACATGCCAACTATTTTGACGCGCCGTGCGCGGATAGGTTGCGCGTTGCCGTCTAAATCAGATGAAAAATGTCTGTAATATGCTGAATCTGTAGACTGTAGAAAATGTTCATGCTATGTCGCATGTTGCGAGAAACAGGGGTTGCAGATTAGTTGAAAATGCGTCGCTGAGGTTTCACCTAAATGCTGTGCACTAATTCACAAAGGTATATATTGATTTTAGTGAAAACTGAAGGTCTATATTTGACATGAAACGTTTTCACTTATTCACACCCATGCATAATGGTATAGTGAAAACCGTAGGTCGAAATTGTACATAAAAAATGTCAGATACAATTATGACATGCTATGCTAAGCTAGGATAATAGTATTTTGTAAATCGACCTGGGTGAAAAAAAAAAAAAAATCACGCAAGTCGAAAAACACATTCAAATATTGGCAATGTTTCGCAATAGCGAATATTTCTGTATTTATAAAAAATTTAAACTTCAGAAATAAACTATCGTGAGAAAATTTCGTTCTCAAACTGATAGACTGAATGTGACTGCGAAGAAAAACAGCTACATTTATAATTTTAGAAAAAATATTTAAAACGTGACTGACAGTAGTCTATGCTGATTGATGATATAGTATATCATTTCGCTGAAAAATGATGTCTGTGATGAACATTCCACGTTTTTTTTTATAATGGCACGTTCATCACTGGGTCATTCTTATAAACGTCCGAATCAATCGCTCGCTTCGGTTCATTGATTGACGTATAAACCGGCTGTGGTCGTAGCGGTTGTGCTTATTTCGTCTGTGGTGGGTGTGTGTATGATGTATTGTCGGTGCTGCTAACATGTGCGGCAGACAGCATGTGGCTTCCTGTCTGTGTCAGCATGCGTGGAACGGTGTGTACATAGAAACATGATCAGCGTTCCCGTCTCGCCTCACATTAGCATATTCATTACCTACTGCGTGCCCAAATAAGGCGCTAAATAGGCTAGAGCGATTACAAACTAGTTCGTGTAAAATTTTGAACACGTGAGGAATCAGCTCCACCAAATCAAAATGGCGGCCTAATTTATGCTAATGTGATGTGGCGACACAGGTTCACTGTCCAAATGCATGCCGGTTATGGCGGAACACGTGTTTGCCCACGGCGGGCGATTAGCTAAGTTAGGGGGACCAGCGTCCAAAATGGCGCTCACCTACCAAATACATGTACAATATTCAGCATTCTCTGAAATAACATATGATAATAGTAATAAAATATTGACCTACGGTCCTGGGAATATTTTAACAGACCAAATAAGACCGCTTATTGACTTTCATTTAGGGAAACAATTCTATTTTGGCCCTGAACCTAATAAAGGTTACCCGAGTCGAAGCGATATTTATAATTTCTTGTCGATTTTGCTGAAAAATCGAAAAAATGACGAGGCTTCGTCTATGGACTTTAAAATCGAGTCACCCAATTATGGTAATCAATGATAAAAATGAGTTACCGAAAATACACACTTCCTACTCGCCTACAGTGGCATTAATAGGATGAAGGCATTTAACAAACTCTTACATCTAACAAATGATAGACTAAGTCTATGAGAATAATTTTCAGTATTCTTCTAGAGAAACCGACATGGTCGCCATCTCGAAAAAGCGCCAAACACGTGGGATTTCGTCTAAAAATTAGAAATTTACGCCGTTTTCGACGTAAAAAAACGTGCTTCTCCTCTGATAACTCTTTCTGACTAATTTAAACTGGCATATAAAGAATGACCTACAGTTTTCACGTACCTGATGAAAAAAATGCTATTGATTTTTTTCAAAAAATCCCTTAAAATTTAATCAAAACTACCCTTGAAAACAGCGGTTTTCAACTGGCGTCTAGGTGAAAACACTGTTGCGTAGACTATCAGTCGTCAGGGGTCACCAGTATGGTGGGATGAATGAGCCCCTCGCGCCGAAAGTACCTGTAAGTGACCGTTGGAGTCTCTAGTGTAGGGTCGCAATGGCGGACGAGGGAAACTGCCCAATCTTCACCATTTCAACTCAAACTTCCTTCCCCGTGGAGTCGACGGTTCCAAATAAATCATAAAACTCTTTCTCCACTTGTCATGTTTATTCGTTAGACATCTGGCAACAACAAAGCACAACCCCCGCGCACGGCACGTCCTGTTTGACTCAGAGAGAGCGAACTACGGCACGTCCGTAGTCGCCGAGTGTAACGTCTGAAGTGCGGGAAAAGTACTAATACCGCATGGGCTGCAATTGTGTGCGCCCGTCACCAAGGTACGGAAACGAGGCGGTCGTCCACAGCTTCTCGCGTCCGAGAAGCCGGGGATAACTGCCACCTAAACTAAACGAAGTCAGGATCCTACATGTATGTTTCAAGCATAAATAAACTGAATTGAATTGAACAATGTCCCAAAGTTGAGAGGGGAGATACATGATATTTATCTGAAAAACTGCCTCGAACTTTGTTTGAACTGCACGACAGGCAACGGTAATTGCAAGGCGGCACGCTTCAAGCATTACGCTACGCCCCTCTCTGTAATAATGTTGAGATAATAATGTTGAGATAATTCCCTGGCACATTTTGATTAGCATTTTAGGACTTTATTAATTATCACAAACGACAGTGCAGATCGCCCTGATGTACCGCTAAACCCTTCACCGCTCAATTTAGTATTTTGCATACATTTTCATACACGTGAAGTTGTGGGTCGCGATACAGCCAAGTAGGCCTACGGGTGAAAATTAATCGTATTTTTTATTTTAACCCTTTAACCGCCGGTGTCGAATATATTCAGTTTTTTTTTATTCGCACAATAAGTACCACTTTTTAAATATGTTAAAGATAAAAGGTGACATCAACCAGCAAGATTTGAAACGAGTTGACCTCCATTTTGTCAAATCTGATTTTTTTTCACTCACTTGAAGTTGTGGATCGCGTCAGCGAGACGCAACTTCGAGTGGGTGAAAATTCAAATTGAATAATTTGGCGGTTAAAGGGTTAAAATACAAAATTGTTGATGTTAATAACTCAACATCAATGACTCTCATGCGTATCCCACAAACCCAAGTGATACTTCGCATCTGGTGAATAGATCAGTAATCATAGACAGTCAATATATCGGGACGTCCTCTGGTGAGTGTACATCAGGTTCATCTTGATTATTCACTAAATTGGAACATCATACCGAAAGGCAGTGACAAATCACTTTGGGCAGTTAAGTTTTTTAAGTTTGCAAAACAGATTAGATGTACCTATTCAATTTAATACATGTTTGTAAACATGATGAAATTGAAATTCCCATTGAAAATTACACTCAAACTATTAGCAACACATAGCGTAGATCTGGTGAATGTCAATTTCTTTGTAACCCTCGTCAGCAAGAGCTGAGACAAAAAAAATCATAGAGTTGTAAGTAATTGGAACTCTCTTTCAATGCAGAATAACCTCAGTTGACTCATGCAAACACTAGATAATGCTTCACTATAAAATACCATTATAGCAGTCGTTTAATGTTGATGATAATATCCCTAAAATTAAACGACTTAACATTAAACTACCCGATCTGGCAAAATGAGTCGTAAGTCCCAGTTCGATAAACGATACTAGGACCCTTAAAAGCCAACATAAACTTATACAGTATCTTTTATTTTAATTTGAGTGGTATTTGCTTCGTTTTACCTGTTACCATGGCAGCAGTCGCTAATAAGTAGCAGTCGAAAAAATTATGACGATCAAAATGTCAAGCATATGCCATTAAAGTATACAAAATTTTAAATCCATAGGTTTAGTATTTAAAAAAAATGGGGTAGAAATAACTATTAATTTTTTTAGACAATTGTGTGTTATTTACAAAAAGTCTACAAAATTGCTTTTTTGCACTTGAAATCACACAATTTCAGATTTCACATTTCTCCGAGTTCTGCGGAGTCATATGTTTGAAGCTAATACCACAATTTTTTAATATGCTTATTTTCAATTATGATTAATTTTTAATCTTCAGCATTGCTTGTCAATCTTTATAACCAGTCTTTATAAATGGGTGAGGCGGAACATTGGTCAAGTCAAATCTTATACAAATCAAAGGGTTATATGACGTGTTTCCAGAACTTTAAATTGTGCTAAAACTTTTTTCTTCAGTTGCCTTAGAGATCAAAGGGTTATGTGGATCGCAAAGTGTCTCAGACCTCGTGCTACCAATTTCTTTCGTTAGTCGCCTAAGATATCAAAGGGTTGAATGGAAATGAAAATATAATAACATAATCATTAATATCATTAAACGTTAACCGGTATAATTGAGTGGGTAATTTGAAACTAGAGGTGGTAGCTATAAATTAGTTTCAGATTACCCCCGGGGGTAATCTGAAACTGTTACACCGGCATGGAATCAAGGTAATAGAGAAAACAGACGCTGAGCAAAAATGAGCAAATCAACATAAAAGCAAATCAATAGCTCTTTATTTGTTTTCGTTTATTATTTATCCTCTTACATAGTAAAAACAAAACATAAACCAAATACCAAGATAAACAATTTTTCAAACATATTACTGGTTTTCCAGGTTGAGAGATGTTAACAGCAATCATTTCGAAACCAACAACCCTTGAACTGCCGAATAATTTAATTGGAATGTTCACTCACTTGAAGTTGTGTCTCGTTAACGCGATCCACAACTTCAGGTGAGTGAAAATTATTCACATGAAACAAAATGAAAGTTAAATATTTAAAAATCTTTCTGATTGATGTCACGTTTTATTTTCAACATTTTTAAAAGCTGACATGCAATGTGCCGATAAACAATTAAAAAAAACACGAATATAATCGGTACCGGCGGCTTAAGAATTAAAATATATTTAAAATGTGGTATTTAATGAGCTAATGATAAATCCAAATAATTATAATCGTGACCGGATGATAAAGGGTTAACCAGAAACAGACATCAAGGCTAGATGAAATCACCCAGCACGCTGCACCTTTTTCTGTGATCGAATTTCGGGTGTCAAAATGTTAGTGGTACAGTAGGCCGATTATATTCTGATCTATAGAAAACAAGGGATTTTAGACTAAACTATTTTTAAATTATTCACATTTCAAAAATGCAGTGCAGACCATTAATTAGGTTTTGAAACCTAACCAGACAATTCGTAGACTAATTCACAAACTAATAATACTACGGGTAGGCATAAACAGGTATGGCGAAAAAAGACAACTAGGCTGGGACAATTTGATATGTTTATTTTGTCAATGAGTGAATGTGGAAAAAGAGTATACAACGATACGGATGGAATTGTTCATATTAGTTGACTTCAAAAACAATAATTTTTAACTTTATATTTATAAAACTTCTTAACACACACTATTTATGTACGTTTTTGGATCGTTCCACATTGAGCTCTAAATGTCTAAAGCCAAAAGGGTTAAAACCAACTCAAATGAATAAATCTGTCATTAAAGTGTGTCGTTAGAAAAAGTATAGCTTGATGTGAATTATTGAATAAATAAACGCAGCGTGGGTGTGATCATGGTGATCGTGGATACGATACACAATGTGTGACTGAAGATTATTACAATCTAGTTGAATAAACTAATAAAATATTAGATCTTTACATTTGTATTAGCACATTACATATCAACATTTAACATGTAACCTAAAACGTGACACCAATCAGAAAAATTTTGAATAGTTGACCTCCATTTTGTCAAATCTGAATAATTTTCACTCACCTGAAGTTGTGAATCGCGTCAGCGAGACACAACTTCAAGTGGGTGAAAATTCCAATTAAATAATTTGGCAGGTAAGGGTATTGGGGTTTATATTAGATGGAAGCGATTGAAAGAACACGTGCTGAACAACACCTTGTTATGTGTTCTGTAATCCCATAGATAGTGTAGGCGATAGACAGCTTAACAACAAACCACACTGATAATTATCAAGATATGGTTATAATATTTGGAGATCAATTGCTCCTTTACCTTACAGTATATCAGACTATCTGCGTATTTATTAATCTTCATATACCAATATCAAAGACCACGGGAAAGACTTCAATCTCTTTAGCCCCACCTCTAGATTAATCCGGGCATCATCACATTGGCAGAGATTATTTTCGAAGAAACAATTTCTACCAGTGACAGGATGCACATAATAGAGGAGATCTCCAATGCAGGGGGAGGCTTTCAAGATCCACAACAATATATTGCCTAAATTCGAGCAAACATGTTGGCGAATATCTTATCCATTAATATTGTAAACATAACACACCCGGTTTTAAAACATAAGGATGTTTTCATTCACTTTTTGAGATTTTGGATTTAATGATTATTACTTACATGAGCCTATTTAGTGAGCGACATGATAAAACGCTTTATTTAAAATATGAACACTGCACCGCAAGATAGTATGGCAGACAAGATAACAACAATCATATTTACATCTTTATCAGATTTGTTGTAATAAAGAATATTTATGAAAAGTAAATAGTATCTATATAAAATACATACACACAAAAATCTTGTAGGCCTATAAAAATCACTACATACAAATACTGTTGCAGGATTCATATATATATAAAGTATATAATCTTAGATTATCAAACAAGCAAACGTATCGTTGGCATTCCCTTTTCACTGGGTGTAATATTACCCTTTTATTTGACCGAACTCTTATACCTTAGTTGGTCGCGATGATAATCTAGAGCAATAAGATGCCAACAAAATAGGTCAACTCAATAGAGGACGCATGTTGATTGTCATACATTATATTAATACTATTCGCATAGCGTAGATATGAGTACAGCATCTTTGCTAAAGTCTTTATGTTATAAAGATAACTGCTTGTGTATGCTGAATTTTGTGTAAAAAGACGAGTTTCAGTTTCACATTAAACGTCAGTAGGCCTAAGCCTATTCACTAACGGTTACCCTCGCTTGCTAATAACAACTAATAATAATCGATGTGGTAATCCACTACTACAACGTATTCATGCTGTGCCCGTATTCTCTTACAAGTTACAATATATCGTAGGCTTCGGATCGGTCAAGATGACCATTTCGATCAATCCGATGCTATATCGGAACTTGTACGAGAATACGGACCCTGCAGGTCTTAGGCTTTCCTCAAATAATTATATATTTTCGTGGTCATAATTTTACTGTCATTATCAATTATTAGTTGATTGATAAAAAAAAACATTATTCAGTTGATGTATTTTATATACTAATTTATAATATGAGTAGGGCTTTATTGATGCTGATATGTAGTCTGCTACATAAATCATAAAAAAATGTATTTGAAATGAAATATGTTGCTCTTGTTTTTGTTGGGTTAAATCCGCTCTACCTATATTTTAATTTACTTGTTAAACAAGGCAGAAGTCACAAACGCAAGGATACAACTGCCATGCCAAGTCGGGCTCGTAGCCCCGTTCCCTTTCTTCTAACAGTATTTTTTTTTAGAAATTTCGACACTTAAGAACTGTTGGCCTCAGCTAGTCTGTTTTTCAACCCTACCTATACGACCGTGTAACTAATTGTGTGATGGTAGATAAGTTTTATCCACTAGTTTTATTATCTGTTGATCAGTATTGGCATATAATGCGATAACACCTCTCCACAAAAGAAAAATCAATCATACTTGAACACTTGAACACACGCAATCAATCAGTAAGCTGCCAATATATCTTGATAAAGAAGCATAAAACACTGGGTTCAATTCACGCGGTGGTACTCAACCCTTTGTCCTCTAAATCGTGTAATGGTTGAATATTAACCCATAAAGCCTTGAATTTTTTGTGAAAAACTTGGAGGTTGAAAGGTTTTTTTTCTTTTTGAAATCGTCATAAATGTCTTAGTTAGATCTTTCTGCTTCATTTGAATACATATGTTATGGGTCTACGGCCGTTAGAAATATTTGTACTCTTACAGTGCGGGGATAGACTTTAGTTGTCAGAATCTGACGTCTACAGACGTCAGTTTCTGACGACTAAAGTCTACCCCCGCACTGTAAGGGTTAACCCTTTCCTTGTGAAAGTAGTGAATAATATAATAAATAATAAAAATTTGCTCCCTGACATGTAAAATCCTTCAAGTGTTATCAATTTTTCATTCATATGAACAATGATATTGCATTAAAAATTATTTTTTTCAAAAAATGTTAAGTGGTTGCTGAAGAACTCTGTAAGATCATAATACAGAGTTAATCGTATGAATTCAAAAGGTACTAAACAGCTGTAATATAGCTGATTGTGACCTTTTCTAACTGAAATAATTCCCAACTGAAATAATTCAAATTTGCATCGAGTTGTTAAACAGCTGAATTATTATTATAGTCTGAATATATTGTGTTGTCTTTTTGTACACCGAAATTTAATTTTAATTTTATTTAATAACCTTATACCTACTTAAGGGTGATTGTATGTACATTTTAAAGCCTACTATGCTTTACCGACTTTTTATATCAAACAACATTGATAGACAGTGATCAAGATAAACCAACCACGCGTATAATATTATTAACCCTTGTGCTGATAAAACCGTATATAGGCATATATATACGTTTTTCACGAAAAAATCAGACTAAATAAAATACCACTAAAATGTGTTAAATATATTGTGGTAGATATTCAGTAAATCAAATAATTCAATTTGAGTCGTCTATTTTTTTTTTAAATAATATTACTTTTAATTCATTTCAAGCGGGAAATTGCGTTAGCAGTTTCAGTTTGAAATGATTGAAAATACTAACAAAAAAATCAGCAGTAGGTCTACAAGGGTTAACCAGGGACGTGTCGCTACAGCTGTGAGCTGAATCCAGGCAACCAACCATCGTCAAAACCAGTACGTGCCATCCTGCTATACCAACAGGTAGGCTCCATGACCCCAGCAGACACAAGATAAAAGCCAATGCTGGGTTAACTCAGCACTGGCTCATGATCTCGATTTTTTCTCATGTCGCTATTAAGCAGACAGGTAGCAACCTAACCGCCATTAATATATAAACAGAACTCCTAATAGGCCTACACACGAAAAGCTATGGTTGTGCAATGTTTAATAGTTACTGTACACATTAAACCAACATAATGCTTAGCGTCGCAATTAGTGGAAAGTAGGCCTACCTTAATAAACCAGTAAAGTGCCAAATCATAGAATTTACATTTTCACCAATGTGGAGTGTCTCGCTTAACCGCGACCCAGAACTTCAAGTGGTGAAAATTACTATGATTTGTTTAATTGGAAACCATACATTTGCAACTCTTGATGGTTAAACTACTTAACCACTATGTCTGGCTGGAGATAATCAATGAAATTATATAGAGAGATAATCTGCCTAAAATTATCTTTACTGCAAATTCCCAAATATTATTATTCAATTATCGAGTACCAGTCTCTTTACACTGCAATTTCCAACTTAAAAAAATCTAGTTTTCATCGATTTGATGTTGTGTTTCGCTACTAAGACCCACAATTTGAAATGGCTAAAAATCACACCTAATTTTAAGTCATATGTCATATGCTATTGTTGTTTAAAAAAAACAACTGTTAATAACAGCTATTGGAAATGCTAATAAAGGTATCATTAACGCTTATAGTAATGATCCGCGGTTAAAGTGGTAAAAGTGACATGAAGAATGCTACCAGGAACAAACGTGTGATTATCATAACAGCTCATGTTTCTGAAGGGGTGGGGCATTATTTGCAAGTATGCTGCGCCGGAACATAGCTCAATCAGTGTGAATGCTTTACGAAAGCAGCGAGACATGCAGTATCAAATTGAAAAGACATTATTAGCTTTCTATATGCACGGCACCGGAGAATTCACTCTGTGATGGTGCGATGCTGAAAGATATTTTGAAATGTATGCATGCACAGTCGTACACAAGTGTGCTTACATTATAATGATATGCACATGAGCAATTAATAATGGACTAACAAAAAGTATACACTTATTTCAGGGATTCAATAGCACTTTCACAATATGCCTGAATATAGATACCACAAACTGTGTTACATAATTAGGGCTTTCAGCGCGGGGACCGTCTTTATACGTCAGAATCTGACGTCTGTAGACGTTAGATTCTGACGAATAAAGACGGTCCCCTCGTCAAAAGAATTAAAATATTTATAAAGGCCGTAGACCCATAACATAGGTCTTTAAAAGAATCGGCAAGAGTCAACAAAGACATTTATGATGATTTCAAATTTAATTGAAATGGTCTCCATGGTTTATATAAAAATCTTTCAGCGTTATAAAGGTTAATCTGTTCGTGCTGGAGTGCGCATTTAAGATGTTTAGTTAACATGGTTAAGAGCTCATGATCCATTGCGGTAATAAATCAGATTACTAGGCCTACATCGAATAAACAACTAGTACCGTCGATCTTAACATTGTGGAATACGTATAAACCTAGAGTTATCTATAAATAGATCAATATATGTATTTGTTACATCACAATCATATCCTATTATCAGATTATACATGTCTTAATTATTTAATTTTTGAACGGCGATGTCTACGTGTCTCCGTTAATATGGTAAACACTGTGTGCATACCATACCTTATTTAGCAAGGCTCAAAGAAAAAAAATGCCAATGAAATTGAGGAAATATGTTTTGTAGATGCTCAGTTAATCGAATAATTCTTTTTGGGAGATGCCTATTTTGCATATATAAATATTGTCGTCATTTGAAGCTGCAAATTGCGTGCGCAAGTGCTGCTTTAAATAAAATAAAATAAAAAAACTAATTATAAAAACTAATTCTGCAGTTGCTACCTGTATGTGAGACATAATACACGTATGTGAGATATAGTAATAGCTCGGATATCAGTTTGATAAAGGCACATTGCAGAATGCAAGTCTTAGTTTAACATGTTTAACATTATCATCCTGGATCATGTAGATGGCCAACATACTTAATGTTGATAAAAAGGCAATCAGTTTGTTTCGCGAAAAAGACAATTATTTTAGCATTTTAACGTTTTTACCCAAATAAATCAGTGGGTGTTGTACTCTTATCTTTAATTGATAGTATATACTGTACATGCACATACGCTTTGTAACGTGTTATCGAACTTGACATGGTGTACAGGTCAAACCATAAGAGTGGCGAATATTTATCTCACATGAAAAACAATTTCAGAACATTAATAAAAGTTTGCAGATACGAAATTAGTAAATGTGTACAACATCGTTGAGAGTTTGTCTCTTGTTTATTATCGTGGAGACACGGTAGATGATTATGAGTATGAAGATATGATGTGTGAATGAATAGAATGATATAATACTTAGAATTGACAGAAATCAGGTAGATATGTCTCTTTGTCAATGACAAATACATTTTGACCTCTAAGATGGTATTTGACGCGGGCACACTTCTTATACTTAAGATACTTGCATCTTGTGTCTGTGGGGTAGATGTCTATAAAACACCTAACCATAAAGTAAAAACGTATAATTACGGTAACATATGGATGCACTACAGGAATACTTATAAACCTGTAAACGTCTGGAGGATTATATGACAGAAAACACCACAAAGCAATTATCCTCAATAATAGTCGTATATGCGACCTTGTAACGTGGCAGATACGTCCTTTAAAAAGACAGCTATTTACCATTCTCAAACATGGGAAAATTTCTAAAGTACTTACTGTATTTAAATCTTTATATTCAGGTAAGATAAATTCCGTATGTTATCGTTATTTTGAAGATTGCAATTAATTGTGCAGAATAACGTGCACGTGCGCGTTCTATTTTCTGTTTAATAGAATTAAAAAACTACATACCACTCAGAGAGTATTTATATCATATAGCTGTTTGTATCTCCCATTTTACATTTTACAATATTTACACAAATTAAATGTGAACTGTGATGTATTGATAGCGGGAGGATTTTCCGATTTCTTTTCACACGAATTGCAAATTAAATACTCTCGTTTGCCTGAATAAAAAACTATATGTTTTTAAAATAATTCGCAGTCAGTGTTCAAATTATTAAGTACTGCGTCGTACTTTTTAATAAATCAATATCACGTGAGTTTGTAGCTTTAACCCTCAAAGCGTTAAATGATAAAATTTAAATTGTCCCCACTTAAATTTGTGTCTAGCTACCGCGACCCACAACTTCAAGAGGGTGAAAATTACTCATATTTGTCTAGTTTGAAACCAAACATTTACAAATCTTGATGTTTAAACACTCATTTAATTCCCAAGAACTGTGATTTAACCTTCCAATGAAATATTTAAAACGACTTAAGTCGTGACTAAAGTCGTGCTTAACGCTCAACTCTTTCAGTGCGGGGACCGACAATAGACGTCAGAATCTGACGTCTATAGATAGACATCAGATTCTGACATCTAAAGTCGATCCCCACACTGAAAGATTTAGAGTAAACTAATTATACTTTTATGATGATTTCAAATTAAATTCCTCTGGGCCCTACGGTTCATACAAAAATATTTCAGGGTTGTAATGATTAAAGGGCTAAGACACTGTCTAGCAGCTGGAAAGTGTTTGTCTCTGACTCTGGGAGGTGATCATGTTAGGGACAGAGTTCATATGACTGGGGATCTCTCGTGAACAGTACATGGCATTCAGCTCATCCGCTCCTGTTTTCACCAGGTTAGTGGCAGAGTCAGACGAGGTACTGGTACTGCTGTTACCGCAACTACCGGTACTGGCCAGCCAATCATCGTAGTTCTTATTGGCGGCCTGCAGGTACCGCTTTCTGCGGTTCAGTTTATACTGGCGTACCCTCTCCTCCTCCTGCTCTGGGTCGCTGAGTTCACCTTCCCATCGCAGGCTATGATTATTCAAGAGGCTACTGTTACCATTGAGTGCCTTGAGATCAGTGACGGAGCTATTAGATACAAGTCCTGTTGTGGAAGCACTGCGTCCGGCGGGTTTTTTTTCAGATCTTCTGGAGTCCAGCGATATGGATCGGGTCTGTTGTGAGTTTGTCTGTATCGTCAGCGTGGTGGCAGATAGGCTGCCTCCAACACGACGTGGTTGTGACGGAGTCGGCTTGTTAAACATGCCGCCACCGGAAGGCCACCCATCTACGTGTAGCTTCACCTGACATGTACTGGCTGGCTGATTGTTACGCCTCTGAGCGCTGTCTGACTCGCATCCTGAAAACAGACCGAGATATTAATGAAGGCAATATTATGCAAAAATGAAATGAAATGAATCGGGCTTTAGGCCACCTTTGTGCGCATATAAGCTAAACTGGGCCAGGAGAACCTCCTGAGGATGGTGAGATGATTGAGATGACACTGTCCTCCAGACACAGGATTCAAAATTCGAGCCCTGGCGGTCTGAGGCCGAGCACGCTACCTCTCGGTCACGGAGGCTCCCCACAATACTGACTTTCACACGTGGATGGGGAAGAAGCATTTTTGTTTCTTTCAAACCGCCGAGACCGGGAACCAAACCCCGGACTCTGGCGTGAAAGGCAGCGGTGCTAACCACTACCCTAGGGCCCCCGCAATATTATGCATCACATGGATTAACCCGTAACCCTTTAAGTCCTCACGATGCATTCAAGCATCATTTTACATCCCTGAAAACAGATTTAATTTTCCTACAACCAAGGGTTTTTGAATGAAAAGTTCCATGAAACTGGTTTGCCAATAAATGGTATTTTTTTTTAATTTCCCACTCACTTCAAATCATCTCCATCCACTACAAGTCGAGAATTGCGACAGCAATTCGCGGCTTGTAGAGGATGAAGATGACAATGGCAAATTCAGGCTTTAACGGGTTGAACATGTTAAAGCGCTAAGTTAAATAATTTAAAATTTCACCCAGTTGTGGGTCAAGTGGTTGTTTGATTGCAGACCAAGCATTTGCAAATCTCGATGTTTAAAGAGACTGGCCCACCACCTACATGTAATAATATTTGTCGTGGTTGTGAAAAAAATCTTGCCTGGTGCATTAACAATTATCATTGTTTTTTAATTGCTAAACTTATATCATCAGTATAATGATAATAATGTTCAATTTAATAACTGTTGGTGGACCTGGTGCAGTTTGACTGTGTGATCACCATGACTAAAACTAGGTGGTGGGCTAGTCCCTTGAACTCTTCCCACACCAGGGTTTTTTGTGTAAGAAACTAAAGGGTTTGCCTCTTGTCTAATGTTTTAGCCCGGATATATCCGTGTGTGGGTGTGGATACTCTAATCTCGATTATATTCGGGTGTGGAGTGTGACAGATTCATATCCTGATTATATTCGGGTGTGGAGTGTGACAGATTTATATCCTGATTATATATCCTGATTATATTCGGATGTGGAGTGTGACAGATTCATATCCTGATTATATTCGGGTGTGGAGTGTGACAGATTCATATCCTGATTATATTCGGGTGTGGAGTGTGACAGATTCATATCCTGATTATATATCCTGATTATACTCAGGTGTGGAGTGTGACAGATTCATATCCTGATTATATTCGGGTGTGGAGTGTGACAGATTCATATCCTGATTATATATCCTGCTTATAGTCGGGTGTGGAGTGTGACAGATTCATATCCTGATTATATTCGGGTGTGGAGTGTGACAGATTCATCTCCTGATTATATTCGTGTGTGGAGTGTGACAGATTCATATCCTGATTATATTCGGGTGTGGAGTGTGACAGATTCATATCCTGATTATATTCGGGTGTGGAGTGTGACAGATTCATATCCTGATTATATTCGGGTGTGGAGTGTGACAGATTCATATCCTGATTATATATCCTGATTATATTCGGGTGTGGAGTGTGACAGATTCATATCCTGATTATATTCGGGTGTGGAGTGTGACAGATTCATATCCTGATTATAGTCGGGTTTGGAGTGTGACAGATTCATATCCTGATTATATTCGGGTGTGGAGTGTGACAGATTCATATCCTGCTTATAGTCGGGTGTGGAGTGTGACAGATTCATATCCTGCTTATAGTCGGGTGTGGAGTGTGACAGATTCATATCCTGATTATAGTCGGGTGTGGAGTGTGACAGATTCATATCCTGATTATAGTCGGGTGTGGAGTGTGACAGATTCATATCCTGATTATATTCGGGTGTGGAGTGTGACAGATTCATATCCTGATTATAGTCGGGTGTGGAGTGTGACAGATTCATATCCTGATTATAGTCGGGTGTGGAGTGTGACAGATTCATATCCTGATTATAGTCGGGTGTAGAGTGTGACAGATTCATACCCTGATTATATTCGGGTGTGGAGTGTGACAGATTCATATCCTGATTATAGTCGGGTGTGGAGTGTGACAGATTCATATCCTGATTATATTCGGGTGTGGAGTGTGACAGATTCATATCCTGATTATATTCGTGTGTGGAGTGTGACAGATTCATATCCTGATTATAGTCGGGTGTGGAGTGTGACAGATTCATATCCTGATTATAGTCGGGTGTGGAGTGTGACGGGTTAGACGCTCATAACAGTGACTTAATCGGCTAATAAAACAGATTAAAAACGACTACAGTCACGTTTAGTGGGTTAACTTTCAATAACACTTATCATTCGTTTTATACTTCCAAATAAATACGTTTCCACCTTTCATTTTTGATTTATATATTACTCTAGTTAATGTAACGCTTTCAGCGCTGATCACGTGTTGAACCCTTTTGTTATTACCTAAAAAAACATATTTTGAATGTGAAATACATCTCATAATTATTGTAAAATTTGAAAAAAGACGTGGCCTCCAGTTTGACAGTTCTGAATAATTTGGAGCTGTGGATCGCGTGAGCTATACATAGCTTCAATCGGATGATAACATGGTACAATCAGGTACCTTGATAATCTTCAAAAACTTCCGAGGTTGAAATTACTGAATTAAGTCATACTTCAAGCTAAATGAACCGAAAAGAAATAGCTGGGTATACATTTTCAAAGAAGTTTTCTCGTTCATCTTGATATACACTGTAGTTGATCACTAATAACAGAGATTAATTCCTTGGTGGACTATGTATTAATCCTGTCAATCCTGTAATGAACGGCTCCAAGTGAAGCCAGAGGTATTATACTATACACACTTTACCTGCTAGCAACAATTACGTCTATACATGCAGGCTATGTGTCATATAACACAGATTGACTAAGATCAAGTTTATAGAAAAAGTCATTGCTCATTAAAATCGGAGCGTTAGGATCTTAAATTTAATCAATTTTAAAGGGCCTAATAATTACATTTGTATATATGTAAATTAGTGGGTGGTTTTACTGTGAGGTGGAAATTGTGTGAAAGTTGTTTTGAAAGTGCAAGGGTTACCAATATGAAAGGACCTGGCGCTTTATAGACATACTAGAGCATGATCTGATGATGTAATGAGCACATTGTTACAAGGTATAGGAGCTGTTACTACTGTTATAGGTTACTAAGAGAAAACGTTGTTTATATTGGGAACATTATCGTTTAAAAGCAGTTAGAGATGAGAGTATTTATTACCATGATTAACTGGGCTTTTTAATTTTTTTTCACGGACAATTCAAGTTTAAAATGGTTGCAAAAAAAGAAGCAATGGATATATTTTCGGATGTAAAGTCTTTTAACCCTTACAGCGCGGGGATCAGCTTTAGACGTCAGAATCTGGCGGTTGTAGACGTCAAATTATGACGTCTAAAGTCGATCACCGCACTGCAAAAAAATATTAACATACATGTAGGTATATAAATGAAGCAGAAAGAGCGCACAAAGACATTTATCATAGTTTCAAATTAAACAAAACCCTATGGTCTCTATGGTGTATACACAAATATTTCAGCGCTTTAAGGGTTAAAACCACCACATAGACATGTACTCGTAATTCCCAAAATTAATTAGGCCTACTTCGGTTCTTCTGTATCAAATCTGATCTCGATGGATTTCGTGAGTCATAATAGGACTAAAGTGAAAACGAGCCAGGTATAATGTGTTGACTTCGGTGGATCTATAAACCTGCCAATAATCCTGATCCAGAAGAAAGACGAGTCCCCCATGCTGGTAGACTATTAGCTCTTTAACCGCCGGTGCCGCATACATGTATATTCGGGTTTTCATTTTTTATTAACAAATTAGGTACCACCTTTTAAACATGTTAAAGATAAAATGTGACATAAAAAGTTGACCTTCCTTTTGTCAAATCTGAATAATTTTCAATCCCTTGAAGTTGTGGATCGCGTCAGCGAGACACAACTGCAAGTGGGTGAAAATTCAGATTGAATAATTTGGCGGTTAAAGGGTTAAGACGCTTATAATGGTCGTCTCTGTATGCAGTCCGTATTGATTGATGGAGGTGGACAGCCTGGAATGACTGTGTGTACCAGACCATGACATCCTGTCAGACTTTACTTATCCAAAATCAGGCATTGACACACCGTTGGGTTGATGTTGGGCCAGCGTCGAAGACGGTTGACCAACATCAACCAAGCGGTGTGTCAACGTATTTGCTGTGCACTGACCGTGCCACTAGAACATTGCGCGTTGCCACAAGTAAAAAAGTGAATGAAGCGGATGAAAACGAAATTAGAAAACCTGAAACCACAACGCAGACAAATTATTCCAAGTCGAGTGATAGTGGTCAGAGGGCATGTACGTTACCTGCTACCTATGGACTCCTGTGGTGGTCTATATGTCTCATTTACCAAAAAGTGCTCACAAAACTTGCATGCATGATTATTTTGATAGTGGTAACTGAGACGCAATTAGTGCGTTAAGGCTACTAAAACATTAAAACAGTTTGGAGCATGGTGAGAAAAACACAAAAGCACGCTTCGTAATTCCCTGGAAACAAGCATCTTCATCAGATTCGCGGTTTCTAATGCAACCGGAAATCGATTAAACCGGAGATCTACAGAGAATAAATCAGAAATACAGTGACGCCCATAATTTATTATCACTATGTGATATAACAGTGTGTATACCTGGTATACATATAGGCATAAAACCTCCACCATTTCCAGAACAAAAAAAATTATTAGAATGAATGAAGCTCTGTGGAACATTTATGCCACGATAAAATGACGACCTTGTCAAATGTAATATAGACGGCGTAAAACACAAAAAAATGACATAAATAGCTTGCATCGGGGTTACTGAACATTCCATGGTTCCCACAAGAATAAATAATAGAGGGGAAAGTGGCTCCCCAGGTATTGCGTTTTCACACTGGACACACGACGTTGTTGCGACGTTGAATCAACGTCATTGACGTTGATTCAACGTCGCAACAACGTCGTGTGCCCAGAGGGTTTGTCCTTGGTCATTTCTGAGGATTCAAACAGCTCATTACTTTGAAAAGAGAAGAATCTTATGTTATTTAATTATAAAAAATCCACCTCCTTTTTAAGTTAGTGGCCTAATTATGTCGCCAGTCTATGTCATTCGTACCACTGGCGATGACATTAAAATACAGATTGGTATTTCCAAACAAGTCAACGTGATATCTCAGCAATCTAAGCGGTTGCGATCATAATCTCGACCTATCATATTGCTAAGATCGATGTCCACTTTTCTGATGGCACCAGCCCTGACCTCACCAGCAATGATCATTTAATATATACAAGACTAAAGCGTGTGTACTGTGTGACCGTAAATCAATTCACATGTATGACATAAATACCACGTCAGGACGCTGTACTATGAGCACAGCGCTGTTCACATAGGGACCGCGTCCTTTGTACTGTCAAGTCGAATATCTCTCAGACTGAATAGAGTTCAGTCATAATAGATAAATCTGATGACCGAGCATCGATCCCTTCACACGTGCCTTACACACAAGACCATTCAGTGCTGTATTGACTCAAGCCTGAAAATTTCTCTGACGTTGATCCACTGGAAACAGGAATATGGGACAACATTTTCGATTTCAGCTTCCTGAAATTTTTTTTTAAATGGACGTGCCGAAAAAAAAAATCTGTATGATTTTTTCAACCACTCGAAGGTGTTTGGTGCTAAATCACAAAACAACTTACATAAATTACAAGTGGTAAACATTTGATTGATTGATAAATGTAATCAATAATAATCAATAATAATTAGAAAAGGACATACTAGACAAAGGATAGAATATTAACTTCTCCTTCTTTGCTTCAAAGCGCAACATGGCCTAGGACCCAGTTACCCAGACTGTATCATCCCTTATTCTCTATATTGCCCACTGCGCACCAAACATCTGTTGGTGATGCCTCACACAAAGTTAAAAACATATGGTGATAGATCATTCAATAAAGCTGCCCCCTTACTTTGGAACAAATTACCATATCACATACGAAGCTGTAACAAACTTGATCAATTTAAGCGACACTTAAAAAGCCATTTGTTCAATATCGCATACTTGTATAGATGCTATGATTTTACACCTTAATGTACCAAGTTGATCATGTTTATTGACATTTTTGTTTGTAGCGCGAAAGAGCAGCTTAAGGTCGAATATGGCGCCATATAAGTGTATACATATTATTATTTTTATTAAAAGGAGTTCCAGAACTCCGAAGCCCGGATTTAGTCTGTTCGAGTGCCTTAGACAAAAAATGGCCTAATATTTTGCAAACATAGCTGTATTGTTTTTTTCTCATGGACCCAACATTGAACCGGCATTGGGTGGGTAGGCCTACATTGTGTGTACAAGGTACATCTTACGCGTACACTGACTTATCAGCGGTGGTGGTGGAATGAATAGGCCTACACGTTGAAGATATATTCATGTACTTGTCTCCTTGGCTCTTTCAATAATGATATCTCCTGGACATTTAGGATTCTGGCCCATAAGGAAAACCAATACAGTTATGTTTACAAAAACAGACTAAAGCCGGGCCTCGGAGTTCGGGAACTCCTTTTCTATAGTTATAAATGTTATTGTGTAACCTCCCTGTGATGATCACTAGCCTGCTGTCTATTTCCAGGTCGCAAGGGGTTGGGTTCATGTTTCAATTGTTTTGTGATGCGTGTTGATTAATGAATTCTATGTGATTGATATAGTAATATAATTGTTACTGAAGTATGCTGCTGTTCAGGGTTCCCTTTCACACTGGAAATCAGGGAAAAACTGGAAAAGTGATATCATGTTTTTCAGTCAGGGAAAAATCAGGGAATTTGATAAATTTGAGAGAAATCAGGGAAAAATCAGGGAATGTGATAAATTTGACAAAATTTCAAGGAAAAATCAGAGAATTTAAATATTTACAAGATATAAATAGAATCTGCATTCACATTTATTATTATATATTTTTTTTTAATAATTGTGTAGGCCTACATTTTATCTTGTACATGATTTATGACATACCTAATTATAATTGATGCAGTAGAGCGAAGTGACTATTCCTCAACAACCACATAGGCTTACCTTAAAGGAATTTGTATCTAGGCCGGCCTAGTTCTTGATACTTTAATTTACAGGGGTATGACAGCCAATTCGTCAGTTGCGCTCCACAAAAATGTAATCACTGCTGTGTATAGCCTACTCTCTGATATAAATATTTTCCCAGTGACACATCAGGAGCAGGTAATTTTCTAAAACGGCTGCGGGGGCACAAAGGTTCAGCAACAAAATTGCAATGTCTTGTATGGCTTTGACACGTGGAGAAGTGCAGCCTTCTCCATGAATCCGCCACTGTTGCATAAAACTAGTCCGACAATAGATAAATATGGCTTCAAATACATTTTTGTTGGCAACATTTTTGTCTATATGCACTGTGTTTAGAGCATGTTATAGTGATATAAATAAACAAACTGGGGACTGACAGTGTTTCTTTACAATTAACGACTAAAATCCTAAGTGTCCTAATCATTCAGTGTGAACTGTTACTAAAAGGGCATTAAGGTCGAGATTTTCAAAATTGTTTTTTAGTAGATTTCATATTTAAACTGAAATAATTTTTGAAAAATCTTTGTTACTTTTAATTTTATGAGATTTTAAACTTTTTAATTTTAATTATGTAATCACTTAAACACTGTTAAATGACATCACAAATTATAGCAGTTAGGGGGCGACCATTCAATTACCAGGGGAGGTGGGGGGGCTGGATTATTTTTGAGAAAAATAGTTGCGACTAAATTTCCGTGAAATAAATAATTGTCTGAAGGACATGTTGTAAATAAATATTTAATAGCCCTACAAAATTTGTTGACTCGCTTCGCTCAGCATCATTAAATGACCCTTAAATTTATGTAGTCGCGTTAGACTTTCGTTACTCAACTCAAATGGGCATCGGTGTACAGGTGTAAGGCATTGAAAGGTTGTAACTAGATAGGCTTACATGTATCAGTGTATGATGCCAAGTTCATACTTCTGAATGCAAAATTTGTACATTGTGACCTGTATATCCTCATACTTGCGCACGCATATTATAATTTTTGTAAATAAATGGTATTTTGTAACAAATTAAATCAGGGAATTTGATCAGGATCATTTTACACTCGGAATGGGAACCCTGCTGTTAACTGTTGTTTACATTGGTTAATAATATTTAATATAGTCTGATAATGTTGCTATATCTTTGCGACATAATTCACTGGTTATGTTTCATTTGAATTGTTCAGCTGATGATTATTTAAATTCACTCTTTCGAATAGCTTGAAATAACAAAGAAATGACAAAATAGTATATAATATTATTATAAGAGTATTATCTGCGTCAACCAGATATTTTGGGTGATTGTCAAACTTTCAAGTATATATGGATATTTAACACTTATTTTTTGTAATACAGTTGTTTTTCTTTGCATATTCCGCTATTGCTTATGAAAACGATCCTGTGGAAGAAGTACTCGATTGATTATTAATATTATGTTTGTATGAATTATGGGAGTAAAATGTTAATGAGTGTGAATTGTTTTGTTTTTCTCATTCACGTCATTTCAACCTCGCTGTCACATATTAGTCTTTCGGATAGGTATGTTACGTCCCAACTTTTGATATTATAAGTATATTTTGGTGAATATCCCCCCTTAGCACTGCTTAGTGTAATTCAACCAAAACACCCGTAACCGGTAACAGTATATTATATTTACCCTTATAACTCAGCTATGTTGTAATAATGTTCAGGTACCGTACGTACGTTGACACAGCATTTCTGTGTTTTTCTTCAAAATGTTAGCACTTATTTTGTACATGTACGCACGCGGGTACGTTTTTACATATTAAGGTCAAACCACTCGCACAAATGTAGTGGTTCCAGGAAGCTATGATTCTGTGAAACACTGTATGCATGTAAACTGAGCAATGAAACAACATTAATAATGAGCGTACCTTGTCAAATTAAACCATGTCTCCGGGGAAGACGTGTGGGACTACATAGATCTACAGTCATAGTTCTGCACTTTATAAACCAAATGATGTCATTGTGAGAAACCAGCGAATAGATCGTGGAAACTCGTTATGGTGAAGCTAGATTTGCTAACGTAGCTTAATTGTCAGCTTAACCCTTGTCCTGCTATGCCCGGATATATACGGGGTAAAGGATGTTTTAGATCAATAAAAATGTCACTTAATTTTGAAATAATTATTTTTAATAGACGCTTTGTTTTTTAATAGACGATTTGAATAATTTAATTTTAGACATGTCTATTTTTCATAAATAGTAATATTTTTCGTCATTTGCAGCTGGAAATTGCGTTAGCAATTCCAGCTTCAAATGACGAAAAATACAATTAAAGCAATTCAGGAGGACAAGGGTTAAAACAATGAAAATCATGTTAGGCGTTTTTTATTTTTATTTTCTGTTCAACCAAAATAAAGACCCATGGCATGCAGAGTACATGTACAGATGTATGCATGAACCATGGCAACTATTGTCAGCTGTAAACTATGCTTCATACTTCTTATTAAGCCGACATGTACATGTATGGCAAACTAGACAATGCCTTCAACAGGTTCAAGCGAGAAGAAAAACGAGAGAATGAATCCTTCATTGATATAAGTGTTGACTGCTGACATTTTTCATTTACTTGAAGCTAGAATTGCTACCTATGTATTTGGCACCAAACCTAACTATTTCTTAAACCTTTGAAGCCTGTATTTACCATTGTCATTTTCATCCACAACAAGCCACTTGTAGTGGATGAAAATGACTTGAAGTGGGTGACAAATGAAAAAATATACTGTTATTTTTACAATAGTTCCATGAATATTTTCGCTCTAAAACCTCTAGGTTTCAGGAAACTAAGTCATTCGTCAGATATGCGATATGATGCTTTAATGCATCGCGAGGGTCTAGAGGGTTAAATAGTGTATCATGTTAGTTCCTGATGTCCCTGGTGGTATAGTACACACTGAATTGGTAAAAAAATGACATAATCGTTTAGTCATTCAATCTGTATTATAAAATAATCATCCGTCATTAAAGCTTAAACCTCTAATCATTTCACCTCCAACATAATCAAATAATGAATTCTAATTTTTATCCTCTCGAAATTATTGTTTCGCCAGCGTTTCCCCAAAACGCTATTATATGATAAGCCTGATAGGAGAGCTGTGATAAAGTTACTATTTACCACTGTTATCAGATCATGATGCCATGCGGCAGCGTGCTCAGGACGAACCAACCGCTCCGATGTGTCCCATTTTGAAATTTTGGAAAATTACCTGCTGAAACACACTCGAGTGTAGACCTAATATACACAATTAGTGATGTGATTGGTTGGATCATTTTTATTTGTGCGACATTCAATCCAATATCGGCTGTCACATGACACTCTAGCAAAAAACAAGCTAATAACGGTATGTTCTGTTCAACGGGCGTCACTCATTCATAATAAAGTAACATGAATATATGTAGGACCTATGCTTACAACAACCAATAACTATTGTTTAGTGATACCTTGACACAGTCAACAAGTTGCATATGTATCCAATACATGTACCACACCGTGAAGTTAAACATGATATATCGTTTCAATCTTGATTTAAAAATCAAAAGCTGCCCATTGTCAATGTGTGGAACGAAGTCAGTCTACTGATATATTGTTTGTGGGCCAACATGCATGTACAGATTCAAATGGCAGTGTGGGACTACACTTTGACATAATCAGATAATCCTGCTAACAAATGCCGTCAAACAAAACTGTTGATTCGTCGCACAGAGTAGGCGAACATTTTTTTAAACAGACTATATTCTGGTTATATGTCGATAATATTACAGATCATTAAACAGTTATATCTAGACACTCACAGCAACATGTATAGTAGGTGTGTAATAAGAAACCATGAGCCCCAAGGGTTATATCGACCTTTTATTAAAGTAGTAATTGACTATTTGGTTCCATGTGCGACAAATGGAATAGCATGGAAAATTTCGGCAAAGAGTCATGTATCTAGGGTAATCTGCTAATAGGCAATATAGTTGATCAGACAGTGGAAAATGCAAGGTCATTCATATCGTATTTATATGTCTTTTCAAAAACATATTTTTCATTTTAGTTTAAACCGATTCTGTATGAGATGGGACTATTTTAAAATGATTGTTTTTTTTTCGGTATGAGATGGGTGGGTCAAGGGGGTTTGTGTTAAAGTGTTTCATTGTGAATAATCTATGTTATACAAGGATCTCCGACATATCCACGACACGTTAAACCATTTTCCGCCGAGTAGTGTGCCGGACAGAAACGAGCAGAAAAAAGTATATATATAACATATTTAACATCACGATAACTGGAGAAAGGGACACAACTTTGCATTAATCATGTTAATGGATTCAAATATATCTAATATTTCGCTACAATGGTTACGCCTGGTTAAAGTTCCGCAGTTTTTGATATGTTTTTGCTAATTTGGGAAATTTCTAAAAAAAATTCCTATGTTTTTTATAGATAATGTAAGTAATACTCTTTATCAATATTATCAAATTTTGTAGTATGAATCACCCCCATCCTCACTAAACATTTTTAACTGAGAGGACATAGCAACATGTAATGTCGCACGGAATGGCTTGATGGAATGTGTAATGGATTGCCTGGCCTATTATATGCGTACAACAGGCCCTCTAGCCTAGAGACCTCAAGTCACGAGTCCTTAAGCTCAGAGTGGCAGCAATACTCAGTAAACTGTCAGAAGGTCAACCACAAGTATCAGCATATCATGCTATCACGCTCTCAATATATACATGTAGTCTGGGTGCCTTGTCCCATGTCCTAACTCTCCGTAAAATACATAGGGATTTTAAACATGTTAACGGGAATAAATTTCAAATGTTAACGTTAATTTCTTTAAATAGGCATATGTGTCTGTTGGGAATAAACTACCCAGGTCCTCACTGTAGACTCACTGTAGACTCACTGTAGACACGTTGAATATGTGGTGTGCTTTAAGGAAAATGCCGTATATCCTACGACAGTCATTGTAGTTCAATGAACAGCCATGAGGATGGAAGATATTCTTACATGTATGTCAATCAAAATATAGTTCATTTCAGAGCTATTACAATCATGGTTATTCGTCGGACAATAATAAAGCTAATAGTTAAATAACAATACTTTCGCACCTGTGGAATCTCAGCTTATCGTTGGTTTCTATAAAGTCTGTCAGGTATAAAGTGCCTGTGTACTCGACAGTTGATGGAGGGTACTTGTCAAAGATTCCAGAGCCAAAATCCTCCGCATTGGACACGATCACTTGTTGACACATAAGGTGCATTCTTTGATAGATTCTTCATATTCTGATATTTATGACCTATTGTAGACCCGAGTGGTGGATAATATGGTGAGGTTAGGGTATCCAAACTAAGGCAGGACATGGAATCGATACAGGCTTAAGGCAGGGCCTGCGTCTCTAACTTTGACCCGGCTTTGAGCCGAAGTTATTTTACAGTCCAATATATTGTGCTAAACATCATATTGGTCAACCAGTAGAAACCCTTTTTATATAAGTTGTTTCAAGTGGAAAGCACCATTTTGAATGAATGAATGAATGAATGAATGAATGAATGAATGAATGAATGAGTGAGTGAGTGAGTGAGTGAGTGAGTGAGTGAGTGAGTGAGTGAGTGAGTGAGTGAGTGAGTGAGTGAGTGAGTGAGTGAGTGAGTGAGTGAGTGAGTGAATGAGTGAATGAATGAATGAATGAATGAATGAATGAATGAATGAATGAATGAATGAATGAATGAATGGAATGAATGAATGCATGCATGAATGAATGAATGAATGAATGAATGAATGAATGAATGAATGAATGAATGAATGAATGAATGAATGAATGAATGAATGAATGAATGAATGAATTAATGAATGAATGAATGAATGAATGAATGAATGGAGCTGTGTACCATTTTTAGACATACCCTGAACAGGTCAATGGGATTTTAGCGTGATGAATTAGATAACACTTCTCTCCAGGTACAATATCGGAAATACAAACTGTGGCCGTTTGAGATCGAGCACGTTACGATCCTGTACATCATGGAATCTCACCACGATATTAAATTAGGAGTGACAAGGGAGAATCATTTTTTTATAAACTGAATACCGAGAGCGTGTTTAAAAGAAGCTTACGCTCTGGCGTGACATGCGGTGTGGTTACCGATAACACAAAGGTATTAGCATACTAGCTACACTATCATGACTATGGCAATTTGATATTGAAATACCTGAATACAATAGAAAATAGGAGATACATCATACACTTCAGTTCTCCGTTTAAAGTGACATAGAAAAGTCGATATTATCCTTGGGTTTTACAATGATGTCATAAATTCATATGAATGTTATGTGGTATGGCTATAGCTCTCTATATACATAGTGTATAATATGGGCATGATGTGGACAATAAAAGAACATTGGTGATTCTTATGGACATATTGATAATGGAATGTATTATATATATAATCTAAGTAGATTCATAGTAAACATCCACACACTCACACTTCTTCTAAATGTTCTCGAAATTGAAATACAATATACCCAATAAAAATATAACTGCGCTACTACATTTTAATGGCTCAGATGTAAAATCAATATTTTTCTATCGAACATGTTGAAGGTTTTAACCTTTTGAATCACATTATTATTTTGGCAAACTTTTATGTAAAATGTGATGTTAGCAGATCTAAGTGTTACACTGTCACTGGGGTAGATAATGTGACAATATTTAGGAATATACAGATACTGGATTTACCAAAATATTTGGTATCCATGGCAATGTTTGTTCTGGTTACTATGACAAATAGACTTATTTCGCATAATTTCATTGTCTACTTTTGTTTTGATGAGGAAAAATTGTGAAAAAAACGATTCTTAAATTTTTTATTCTACAAATTTATACAATTTTTTTTGTGTGACAATTTTCTTGAGATATAAATATATATAAATATTCATGATTTAAACATGTTAAATCAGCACATCATAATCGGATAATCTAATAATGTCGTCAGAAACACGAGACTTTAACTCAGTGTCTGCGTCTTTGGGCCAACATTAGACCAGTATTGGGTGAAAGTCTTGTGTCTGTCTGGATTGAGTTGACACGAGACGTTGTTCCAGCGCTGGCCTAATGTTGGTCCAGCTGGCCCAACATTAAACCAGCACTGGGACAAAGTCTGGTGTCGCATCTATGAGAGCCCTCACCTGGTATATCGCGGCATTCTGCCTCAGGACTCGTGCTACATTTGCCGTGGTCTGGACGATCACATCTTTTCTTGTGCCTCTTTTTCTTCTTGCTGGCATGCCCAGCCGTGTGAGACTGTGACGATCTCCTGCTACTTTTCTGCTTATCGCCGCTGGAAGCGTTAGCATGCCGCCGTGCCTTAGAGTTGTGTTTATCCATTATGAAGGAAACGGTAGCTACGGTTTCTAATTATTCAACGCCATGTCCTGTTATTTCTGTATAAAGAGATAAATGAAATTGAAATGAATGGGGTTTCAGGCCACCCTTGTGCACATATAGGCTAAACTGGGTCAGGAGAACATCCTAGGATGGTGAGATGAATGAGATAACACTTTCCCCCATGCAAACGCCGGATTCGAAATTCGAGCCTTGACGAGCACGCTACCTCTCGGTCACGGAGGTTCCCCACAATATTCAATCTGTATGAAGATTACCAGATTACATACAGATATAGATTATATTGGCAAAGGATACCGGTAGTCTATTATTTACTAATTAATATCGGGTTTAACGAGTAGGCCCAGGCTTAACGTGACTTGGCACAAAATCAAAATAAAACCGTGCTTATGCCATTGAGATATTAGTAAGAGGGATCTCGCCCTCCACTATACATGCTAGGGCCTATAATGTGGAGGGTGGATAAATTGTTAGCCAGTGTTAACCAGGAGATTATAAATGCCTCAATGTGACTATGCGATCACGCTAATTAAGGCCTCGTCGAGTTAAGGTTGAGACCAGTGTATCGACGTTAATTTTGCGCAGGGCCTTTCCACAATATCTTATTATTATAGTAGGCTTAAATAAATATACCGACACCATTAATTCAATATTGAAGATCATGAGTGGCCTAGTAAAGTACCTGTATACGTGTAGGCCTACCCGGCAAACAGGAGACGTTCACGCGATGTTGGCCCAATGTTGGCCCACATTGGGTCAATTAATGTAGGCCTACTATAAACAGCCTACATGATGTTCTGTCGTATGTCAGTGGTGTATTTTATTCAAATCAGTGCCATTGTGGTGTTTTGTGTTTAATACACTGTTTGCACGATTTTGCGCATAAGCAGGACTCCCCAACTAAATAGTTTAGATTTAATCACTGTGTGGCGTATTGTAATTGAAGTGTGACAGGACTCCCAACTAAATAGTTCAGCTTTTAGTCACTGTAGTGTGTGGCGTTTTGCTATTGGGAAAGGTGTATTGGGGACCAAAATGCAAAACTAAACACAAAATCAGAAGTCGTAGGCCTATGGCCTAATATGAAAATAAACATCACACCAAACCAACAAAACAGTTCTAAATAGTCTAAATCGCAACAAAATATATATATTTTTATAAGTACAGTGTAGACACTTATTTAGTACTTCAGTTATGAGAGGCTACCTGTAGAGTCTATGGATTAACTGATTAGGTTGTATTACCTTTCAAGGGACGCACCATTTGATATCTTGGTGGGGGGAGGCCTAAAAAAAAAATAATAATAATAAATTGTCGCCATAAAAGTAGAAGAAAAAGTTTGTTGAAAATGTGGGCAGGAAAAAAAGTTTGTTGTCGTTAAATATAGTCTACCGGTACTACTACTTCTGGTCTGCTCTTTATAATTAGGTCTGATTAAGCCTACAACATGTACAAGGCTACATTTACTTTAGTTGAGTATTCAACTCACCGGCTGACGCACAGCGCAGCAGTATCGTGAATTGACAGCATGAGTTTCAAGTTCAACTACATTTACCATGTTTACTATATAATGGTCTTAGGTCCTACTTAATTTTCTACATTAGGCCCCTATATCTTAGCTTCTTAACTGAGTAGTAAGTACCGGTACTTATTTAGTTATTACTTAACATCTGAAGCACTGCAGTGTTAAATAAAAACTTTTTTTTAAAGTTAGTCTACCGTACGACGTAGTCTTGACTTAAGTCTTCAGCTCAAAATCTGCAAAGATTTACAGAATTTACAATTTTTTACATGACATCTCGTCATGTGTCATGTCGTCGTTTGTCGTGATAGTTCTATTTCTGTTCTATTTGTCTCAATACATGGTCTATATTATATATTAGTGATATTCCTGCTAAGTAGGCCTTAGCGCACTGAGCCTATTAAATAAACGGCAGCTGCAATGTTCCTGTTACTTACTGTATTAACACAGGTTGTGTGTAGTCTACTAAGTACTGTGTACATGCATGACATGTGCTCTATCGATTTGACAGGTCTAGTAGCCGACTCACACACAGTGGAAACATTATATCCTGCGCCATCGCAACCATAAAACAAATAGTGCAGCAGTGTACCACATTCGCGTAATACATGTTTACCCAAATCTTTAAAATTATTGTCATGGATAAAAAATATAGAGTCAGAATGGCAGATATATAGTGAACGTAATTGTATTTTGATAGGAATTTAAATATGAATGTCATCGCCTGCTCTGTGTTGGAGTTTTACTGGGGAAGTAATCAGCTGTGTGCAGTGTTGATATGTGAGGTCAAGGTCGCTCTGGGAAATCCAAATGGACAGCGTTGAAGATAATTCGACACAAATCGATGTAAACAACACAGTTTCATCTGTTGACGAAGGAGGTGATTGGGACGAAATCGATGATGATACTCTACTTGGGGTGGCATTATCAATAAATACTGATGTCTGTGAAATTACAGACAAAAATTGTGAGAATGGTAAGCGTAATGCTGATCAGTGAGCGATAATAAGTTGAATTCTAGTATTTGTTACTGCTACGAAATGGTAATATAGATATACGATTTGTAGAAAGATATATATTATGTGTTGTTTAACACGGTTACCGAAGTCAACCACATGCTACAGTTACAGTCTTCACGCTAAAATTAAAAAAAAAAAATTATGTGTATACCCTGCCCTGGGCCACATTCATTTTGGTAATTCTGTAGCGCATGTTTTTCGTCAATTTCCCCGTCAATTATGAATCGATTTCCTTGAAATTTAGCACACACAATTTTCAAGTCATATCCTAACATGCCTAACGTCGGTAGGAATTTCGCAAAATTATATTGAATATTTCATATGTTAGACCATTTGAGATGTAAGTTAATAAAATTCTAGAATTAGTTTAATGGGTTTAAAGAGGGACGCCTTAAATTCAATTTACTACATGTCAAATGGGCTAACTTTTGAAATACTGAATATAATTTTATGAAATTTTCAGGGATATTAGGACTCCGATGAAATATGATTTTTTACAAAATTTCATGAAAATCGGTTGATAATTGACGGAGAAATCAACGAAAAGCAAGCACTACTGGTTAAATGTGGCCCAGGGTATAGATCAAAACTAATATAATATAGTTTATGTGTGAACCTGAAGCAATGTTTTGACTGGCACAGTAATCATGGTAATAGTTTAAAGTGGCTGTCAACCTTAGCATTTCAATGGTTTTCTATAGTTGCGAAAATGTGTAGTCCATGGCTGTTGGAAGATTTGTGGTTGAAAAATATAATTTTTAATCATGTCAAATATGCCAATAAGACCAAGGGGGCATCGCAAGCTTCAGAAATATGTAGGCCTATAGGCTATAGCATTATGTAAAATATAGGTGGGTGGTGGTTTGCAGCCAATTTTTGCCTAATAGTTAGTCAACTACTCCAAGACTCGATCTTCTGGTGGAGATCTGAAAAATCATGTTTTTTATTATGTATAATGCTATTTTTTTTGGCGGGGGAGGGTGGTCTTAACCAAAACTAAATGTTCTATGTAATGTATTAATGCTTTGAGATGGCTAAGTCTAAGATTGCCACCATTTGTGATAAAGCATATTTATTATGCTTCTGGGTGTTGCATAAGCCAGCATTTACATAAGTTGAGTTTTTCCTTCAATCATTTTTCCTGTAACATAGTGAGCCAGGCCTCATTGTCGGCTGGGCCGAATATGCAATATTGAAGAAAATAGTATTTGTTCAAAGAAATAACCCTCCTCTCTGCCCTCAGGGTACGGTGGGCTGTCTGTATAATTGTTGTATTACACATGGTCTGAGTGCAGCCGATGTAAGGCCATGTCCACTGACCACTTAACTTATATCATGTATATTGAGTGAGAATACATGTATCATTAAACGTGTGATGAATTCAAGTGGCTATACTTTTTCATTCCTTTTGTAATTGTAAACGAAAGAATACTAGAGGTTTCTAAATTTAGGAAGTACACACAGAACAGCTTTAAAAAAATACGCACATTGGGAGAGCTATGTTGACTTATGTTGACTGAAAATATATTTTTTTTTGCTATTACATGCAGATACAACAATCTGTACCACAAATACCACAAGTAAAATGTTGGTACATCAGAAGTAAAAAAATAAATAACAAAGCAGGCGCGGTACTTTTTACTCTACCAATCTACCTCAACAAATATACTTCATTTATTCATATATACACCCTCGGCGTTGATTAGAATACCCCTTGAGGCTGGCCCTTTTTAGAGACTGGTATCATGCCCATGCTGGTGTGTCAAACGTAATTTTGTCACCCGTTTATTATTTTCTGTGTCCTTTCCTTTACCATGTTTATAATATTGTATATTCTTTACCATGTGTACAGGAAACAAAAAAGGTGCGAACTTAGCAGCTAGTTCACCTACGGCAAAAAAGAAGTTAACCGGATGTGGTGATAATCATGGTGATGAGGGGGAGAGTCAAGGAGATGTATATTCTCGCATACCTTTGTTGGAATATAAGCGTGGCTATTTGTGGGTGTCAGATCTCTGCTCACAGACCTGGTGTGAAAGACAACTTCACTACAAATTCACAGTTCCCACCATAAAGGTGGAGAATCCAGCTATGACAGCTGGCTCTAATCTGCATCTAGCAAGAGGTGAGGCAACCAGTATCATTTTATAAAAATATTACGAGGGTGTAATGTGTTAATTATTAATCATCTTTACATTGTTATCATGGTTATAGTCACAGCGATGCAGTGCAAAACTTTGAGGCGAGTACGTGTGGCCTTTTGTGGTTTGTAATGTGCAGGACACACTGCTTAATTACTATTACGTTTCTGATTGAAAAAAAAGTTAATTTTCATTATAGAACATAGAATGTAACATTAACTAAGTCTTGTAAAAATGAGAGATAATTCTGCCCAACTTCAATGAGTCCTCATACTGAAGAACCATTATTTTTTGCTGGCATGCAAAAATAATGCCATGATTTCTCTATCCCTCCCCAGTAAGCACTTAACATTTGTATAACAGTTATACCATGTTGGACCAACGTCGCAGACGATGGACCGGCGTTGTATAAATGTCATACAAATGTTTTGTTTTTACTGGGTCTCGCGCCACTAGGCTGATGTGCTAAGCATCTGTCTCCTTATAAATTATTGTCCGCTCATTCAACATAAATTGATAACAGCATGTACCGAACAAATCCCAATCACTTTTGGGCCCTTTTCTGTTTTACCATTTTGATTGATAAATAATATTTGTTACTTGAATATTAAATGCAATTTATTGTTATTTTTTTTTCATTTTTAGAGATGGAAGTGGAGACAAAAGTGGATGTAGTAGTGACATCAAACGAAGATATTTTAGCTTTAAAAGCTGTCAATCTGCTAGGTTCCATGGAGAGTTTTCTGGCTGGTGTTCCTGTCAGAAGAGAAATTCCTATATTTGGTGCTCCGTTTGAAGATGTCTTTATGATTGGCCTTATTGATGAGATTAGATGTGATCCTGACACTTTTGATCTGGATCTGGTTGAATTGAAAACAAGAAAATCGAAATTTCTGCCTTCCAAAGCTCAGAAAATAACACACAAACTACAAATGATGTTGTATAAAAAATTATTTGATGACATTATAATTGGAAAGACCGACACAAAGCTTATTTGTCACCATTTAAAACTGGATCCAAACAAAATACTGGGTAAAGATATTCAGAAATTTGTAAAAAATGCGCAAGAAGTAGGGGAATATGAGGATGAGACATTGGGTGGTTTGCTAGACAGTTTGTTTGCTAGAGGTCAGAGTTTGCCTTGTATCAGCCAGTTACTGGTTGAGTACTGCTATCAAGAGGATGGCAGTACACTGGCCATAGAGGGTGTGGTGTATGACGAAGCTTGGCTCACACAACAAGTTACCAGACATTTAGAGTACTGGCAGGGCAGAAGGCAGTCAGTGGGAGTCGAAGTGGAGGATGCGTGGAAATGTGGACAGTGTGACTTCGCCGACATATGTGAATGGAGACAGCAGAAAGCTGACGAGTGTGCCGCAGCAAACAGGACGTCATGTAATCTCCTAAAAAGGAAACACTAACACGTATTATACACATGCTATGTTAACAGTGATTAAGGTGCTAATCACAGCTCGTCCTTCAGAAACAGAGAAATATATCTCTGATTTACATTAACCCTTTAACCGCCGGTGCCGCATAGGCCTATATTCGGGTTTTCATTTTTATTAGCACATTAAAGGGACTGGCCCAGGCTAAAATCATCAAAAAATCGTCATGTCAAAAATTAGAAATACGGGAATTTCGTCTCTATATCTAGTCCAACTGGTGAATGCGCAGCAGAAAAATTAAAAAACTTTTGCAGTTATAGTCTATGGACATGTTTACATCATATGGTCATATTAAGAAGCCAAAATAGTGAGGGACATGGCTCAATGGTTAGAGCGTAGCGCTTTGCCGATGTCGCTGCCTGCCTTGCGGTTTCGAATCCCGCTTGGTGCAGAATTTTCAGAGAAATATCATGTTTCTCCCCTCTCAATCTTGGGACATTGTTAAGATGTTGTGTCCTTGGGCAAGGCCCTTCACCCTCAAATGCTTCACTTGACTTAGGTGAAAATGAGTACCTGGTAGGACAGAGATGGCAATGTGTACGATAAGTTCAATGCGCCGAAACGGCTGCAGGACTGTATGCTCCCCGTGGAGTTGAAATGGCTCACGAATGAACAGGTCCAGTGACCAGGGGGTAAGATGTAATGTCGGATGATAGGTCTTCAGACTTGATATCAGACTATAAACCTGCACCTTTACCTTTTACCTTTTAAAATAAAATCACCGATTTTTTGATGATTTTAGCCTGGGCCAGTCCTTTTAAGTACCACCTTTTAAACATGGTAAAGAAAAATGTGACATCAATCAGCAATATTTGAAAACAGATGACCTCCATTTTGTCGAATCTGAATAATTTTCACTCACTTGAAGTTGTGGATCGCGTCAGCGAGACACAACTTCAAGTGAGTGAAGATTCAGATTGAATAATTTGCCGGGTAAAGGGTTTATCATGATTATCATGCATTTAATCACCCATATCACATTTATGCACCAGATGATATTTTTATATAAAATTCAGAAAATACAAAATGTTATATCAAATTAGAACATTCACCTTGATGGAGGAATGCTCACCGCAATTACAGATCAGCGTGAGCTAAAACAACAAAAGGTACAGGGGTGTTTAGGATTTAAGTTTTAGATATCACTGACCATCACTCAGCTTTGATTTTAAATCTACTCACGCGCTCGTTGTTAATTTCAGTTGATTTTTAAAACGTAAAGGCTATTAGTATCATTACAATGATTACTGGAAACGATAGTCGTTGTTCAGCCATAAGATGCAGTGCTTAAATTGTATTTACTAAAAAAATAATCATGATAATAACAAACAATTCACGATGAATAGACTAGAGTTAAGCATGCCCGTAGGTACCTCTTTTCTCAAGATTTTTTCATAATTTATTTTGTCCTTATTTCTGCTTTGGGCATTGCAATGGATTTGAACACCAAACATGCCCTACGTGGAGCCCTACGCGGAGACGTGGCGTATAGCTTAAGACCATTGGTGTAGGTATATAAGTACTATTATATTAGGCTGAACAGATTGGCAGTTACGCTCTCTGACGATATACGTAGGTTAACGTGGGTTGTCCTGAAATGAAACAATAGCTTAATGATCTATAATGGGGGATATTTAATAGCATGATTAGTGACAAAAAGTATACACATATAATGAATGATCCCTTTGGCCACGCATACGTACATGTACGTCAGACGTGCATCAGAGCGTCCCTCGGAGCAAGGTCAACCAAGAATACAGTGTATGTTTTTTCTCAGGATGTTTTTTTAAGAGGGGATTTTATTTTTACAATAATCTGGAATTACCACTAGCCTCCATGTAGTTTTCAAAGCAATATCACAATTCTTGCAATATCTTTGTACTTTTTAGATAGCGCTCCATCGGAACAACCCACGCAACATCTTATCTGTCGAATTAATTAATTATATTAGCCCCAAATCAAAGAAATGTGCAGGAACCTTCTGATTATTTATATTCTTTGGAGCTTTGTCAAGCTTGATCTTGCCTCACTGGACGTACTAACAAAAATAGTATGTGATCATGGTGATACTCCCAGCACATGTTTGCAAATCTGGGGGGATAAATCAATATTTTGTAAGATTGTCATATTTACGTTCATATAACAGTTATATGAAAGTAAATATGACTATCTTACAAAATATTGATTTTTAGGATGATTAGATTGCGGTTTTCTTGGAATCAATGAAAATGATAGGCTAATTCATTGGTGTTTTGCCGCTAATATGGGATGATGGCTATCTCGGATATTGTTATTAGTTTGGACTTTTTACTATGTTTCCCAGCAAATACAAAACATTTGTAGGCCTATAACATCTGTACAATGCTGAACCAACGGCGAAGACGTTGGGCCGACGTTGTACAAATGTTATACAAATGCTTTGTGTTTGCTGGGTTAAAAAAACACAGTTACGTCTAAAGTTTTGCTTGAAATCCTAACATGCCTAACGATTTTTTAATATATTTTACAGCTATTTTTTATTCACTTTTAACTTATTGAATTCTGAACATATTGAATTGAAATATTACCACTCACTCATCCAAACTCATTCATTGCTGCCCTGCTAACAAATCAAATCAAATTGTGAATCTCGTGATAAAGCACCAAATTTGACAAATACAATGTGGATTTTTATCCGGATGGCTGCCTTTTTGTTTTAAGGATGCTTCTATAAAGTTAATTTGGTCATGAGAGCTACCTTGAGAACCACCACTTAAAATTTGAATGCGACCAACCAACGATTTTATAAAAAATTTTAACGGCCATCTTCGAAAATCAATTTTATAGCTTGGTACAAACAAATATATATTATGGAAAGAATTTCCCAGGCAAATGGGGAGTGACTGTGAAAAATAAACAACATTTTTTATTTAATTTTTCAGTGAGACCTAAATTGATTTGTGGATATCCTCAGGTCGTGGCGGTGGAAATGCTTATTATTCTAATCACTATATGCCTGAGCATGCTGATAGTAATCGGGATGATTTTTAGGATAATTCAAATTAAAGGGTTATAGTATCTAGGCCCTATTTTGTATTTCACTGTGACATTTTATCAACATTTGTACGGAATTAATGACCCCATTCCAACACTGTATTCTGTACAAATTATTATCCCCAGCCCCACCTGGTGAGTGGTGTAAAGTAAGACATCACTCACCAGGTGGGGATACCACAAAAAAAGCAGAGCGAGAAGATAATAATATCTGTATTTCAAGATGGTAAACCCAATGAGCATTCACCCATCTTCCCTGGGGGCCATCAAAACATTATATATACAAAATACATGAAATGAATATAAACAGAATTTTTTTTTTATAGTATGTACAGACAAACATGACGAACGAACTACAGTAAAATAATAAATTTACTATAGTTTTTTACTTTATACGTTAAAGAGATTTAGCTAGATATATATATTTTTTATTGACATGAAATCACATACAGATTGAAAATATTAGGTGGCATTGCCATAAAAATACACTGGATGTTTTGAAAATATAAATGTTGACTACTTAAAGTATAATTAACGGGCATTAACAAGATAATAATAAAGATGTTTCCCGCACCAAAACCAGAGAACAAATGACTACTATGTATAATACACATAATTATGATCATTCTGACCCCAGAGATTATATCTCTGCTACCACACGCTCATTTCGCCGTATGCACGCATGGCGATTTACCAGATTTCTCAGCCGTTAGTGAGGGTTATTCCGACAGGTCGTTATTCCGACATGTCTATAGTCCGACAGGTCGTTAGTCCGACAGGTCGATATTCCGACAAACAGATCGCTATTCCAACAGGTCTATATTCCGACAGGTCGATGGTCCGACAGGTCGTTAGTCCGACAGGTCGAAAGTCCGGAAAACAAGTCGATATTCCGACATGTCTATATTCCGACAGGTCGATAGTCCGACAGGTCTATATTCCGACAGGTCGTTATTCCGACATGAAATAATGGCGACAGAAAAGATTAACAGTTACTGTCGTGATGAATAGCGTTGAAGACGAGAGGCCCTTGATGTTGTTTAACTCTTCTAAGTGCTGCATCATTCTTTGATATTTATTGTTCATTTGAAACTGGCATTGGTGACGCAAATGCAGCTTCAAATGAATGGAAATACCTCCACGTTTGAAAAGTGGACCAGTTATAGGCCTAATAATTTACAATCGGTGCTTTATTTGAAATCTGAACGCATCTGCCTGCACCTAAAGGGCTAACCTCCCCCACCCTTTATTTCTGAGAACCATTTGGCGTATCTTTTAGAGTATTATACATCATTTTTGGCCATATAGAGAGAACTTAACCCACATTTTTTACAATGGTGATATATGGATATGTTCAGACCAGTTGTTGACTGCCACGCAAATTGAACAAAAGTGCGCATCTCGCTGACGCGAGTTCTCTGTTTTGTAGCCTTTGATGTTCCTACATATATATTAGATTATTTAAAAGTCGACTTCTATTTATGTCATAGCTTTCTTAGCTTACCATGCAGTGCCTTATTTGCTATTATTTATAATATAGCCCTCCCTGTACGGTCTGTGCAGTTTTAATGATCCTTGTAGCAAAGTCTTGATAAAATGTAATAAAGTATTGATAAAATGCAACGAATACTTGATGATACTGCCAGTGGCCTGGATTTCACCTTCCAAATTGTATTTAAACAAACAATTGAAACACACTTTTTGAAAAAATCCTCTCCGAAATAGTGTAGAAAAAATTATTAATGTAATTACACTTTCTAAAAAAAATCACACTTACTTCGCTCGGTCATTTATTTCAAAAAACGGTCATTTGCTTTGGGACTAACCCGTGGATTAGTAGGGGCCTACGCGTGTAGGCAGCCGACTGATAACACCAGCAAAAACGCGCACATGCAAACAAATATCCAGACTTTCAGGGGGGAAAAATATTTTACTCATAGCCAGCTCGGAAAAAATGTAGTTGATAGAAATGAAAAAAAACATTTGAACAATAACTCCAGCTCCCCCCCCCCCCCTGCTATTTTAATGGTCTCCCCCTAACAAAGTCTTTGCAATCGTAACGCAAAAATGATGATGTTTTGTTTATTTTCAATTTAATTTTAATTGTTATTATAATGAAAATTAATTGTATTCTGGATAGCAAACGTATTAAGGGTGTATATCGGAATATAGACCTGTCGGAATATAGACCTGTCGGAATAACGAACTGACCCCGTTAGGGAACGGCCGTTACCACGTGATTTTATAACCATTCCTATAACCGCGGAACTATTTTGGTGTTCACTTCGACTCATTACTTATCCTTTTTTCAATATTTATTTTGATCTTACAGTTTGCTACAGGTAAGGGCTATTTATTCTGTTTAGTAGTGGATAAATTGAACCAGCACAATTCGCATGTCATTCAGTAATTTATATTTGCCAGTGTTTTGAAGCCGATTGTAAATTCTGTCAGAAAAACGTAAACATGGACCTTCTCACAGCAGCGCGTAGGCAGAAAAAGTAATCCATTAAATGTTTTCAATTTATATGTGAATAGAAACTTATATGTGGCGGAGTAGTGGTGTTTGATATTTGCCATATATATTCAGGACACTCAAGCGTGTTTATAAGCCTACAGTTGTTATATCAACAAAACTGCTCAAAATGAGCAGTTTCTGTCCAAACATGGCGTGTGGAGAATTAATTATGATATGTAGTAGCAAAATAATACTCTGGAAAGCGTAGAAGGGTGAATATACAATTTAAGGGGTCTTTCAATCTGTATTTTTGAAAAAAAATAAGTCGCTTCAAATTATATATACTAGGGTCAGATATTGAGGGTAGGGTCTATGTGATACACATTTAAAATATCAGAGCTTAATCTCAAACAGATTTCAAAAAAAATATGTGTTCTTGTGAAGGACTGTAAAAATAAAATGTCAACTCAGCAACGAATTATATATATATATTTGATCATTTTCAAATTTTAAAGATCATAAATTGCTTTGTATGATAGTTTATTGATATGTTAGTAGTTATAACACTTTTTGAAATAAAAATTGCTAAGACAGAACAGTGATTTTATTGTGAAATTATATAGTTGCTGAGTTGACATTATCGTTTCTGAGTTGATAAAGCACGATAATTGCACGTAAAAGGCATGTTTTAAGCGCATCTACGAGATCTCTAAACACTTGAGCCCCATTTTCTTAAAAAAAATTGGTTCATCATCAGAAAGACAAAAAAGAAATGGGATCATAACAAGCCTAATTTGAAAATGTATTTCGGAGGCCATTGTACAATACATACATGCCAATATAATGAGGGTAAATTTGATTTAGAAATTTAACGAAGTGTTATTTGTAGTTTTATTTATGTAAACAACTTCTAAAATACTCTCTCACTCTAATTCAATCAAAAGCAGCTTCTTTTCAACTGCATTTCACATTGACGGAGTTGAAATTTCAGTTTTAATTACAAAAAGGGGGACAGAAAGCAGAATTCAGTAAACTCAGCAACGTTTTTGTTTTCAACTCAGAAACGTTTTTTCATTGTTGTAAAAATGTCTACATAAGCGAATACTCTCTCAATCTAATTTAATTAAAAACATATTTTTAAATTGCATTTTACATTTATAGTTACGTTATTAGTCTTATTTACATTAGTGAGACAGAAAGCTAAATTTGGTCAACTCAGCAATACGGACAACATAAAACGATCTTTAATGTATTTAAAATAGATGTATCATTGCCCACCGATACGGTAGGGGGATGGCCACCATTATCAAGCACTTTGTTTAGTTTAACATGTTTTCAATGATTTTCTGCTAAATTATGAGCGTTTCTGAGTTGACACAGAAATTGAATACGCTTAAGGGGTGATTGTTTTGGTTATACAATAGCAGTTCAGATTGAATGTTTACAAATATTTCACCTACCTCAAAATGTTGGGACTTTGCAGCTGTCTCTGCATATGTCAAAGTAATTGAATGGTATCACACCACAATTTAAGGAGTGTAGATAACACTGGCGTTGCTGAGTTGACCGGTTTGCGTGAGACAGCTAAAAAGCCTCAGTAAATGTATCCTTGGCAACTTTTTATATTTAGTTCATGTCTGTATATGAATAAATTTCGTTGAACATAACAATTGCGCTACAAATTAACTCGGAGTTAAGTTATGTCCAAGAGATCTTCCATGGTAAAACAGTCTATGTTTCAGGTGTTAGATATTGGGAGACATTGCATTTGTGTACAAATTCGTGTATTTTAGCACATTGCATGTTGAATAAAAAAATATTCGTCAGAGATATTGAATTATTTTTTGTTCTCAGTTTATCGTATTGCCCATAGCACAATATTTAAAAAATTCGGACCCACACAATGCATAAATTCGCTCAGAATAGCCAAAAGTTCCACCTATAGTGAAATTTTCTCAGGAATCCGAATCTGCGCGTCTTACAAAAATCATCCTGTTCAAAAGTACCGTAAAAACCCTTTAAACACTAGTACCGTCAAAATCGCAAACCGCAATTCGAAATATTGCGTATGCAGTGATTGTTTGCTAAAATTGTGGTAATTTTCTATTTAAATGATTTTTTAATTTTTTATTATCCACACATATGACACAGGCTTTCACATGGATGTAAAATATTTTGTGTCTGATCAAAGACAAATACACAATATAGCTTTAAGTTGGTATTTTAACACGTAATTTTACTCATTTTTCATACTTTTTCACTAAATAGACAAAATACTTTTCTCCCAGCCGATTTTTGTATAGGGCCTAGTATAAATGTTTAGTTTTGATTCAAACATGTTCTAGAACTATTGTTGACTTGAAATTAACCCATTTGGAATAAAAATAATGCGTTATGTGAACATATTACTCGCTTTTTTCGTTAGACGTAAAATTAGCTCGCTTTTCTTCAGGCTCGGGAAAATTGACCATATCTCACATTTTTGCCCACTGAGTAGTCAAATTTTGAGCTATATCAATATGTTTGATATCAATAGAAAGCTACTGGCACATGCCTTCACATGGATGTAAAATATGTTGCGTCTGATTATTGACAAATGCACAAGAAAGCTTTAAGTTGGTATTTCAACCCTTAATTTGACCTTTTTTCATATTTTTTCAGTAAATAGTCAAAATACTTTTTTCTCAGCTTTTGTGTATAATAAATATTTAGTTTTGATTCAAACATGTTCTAGAACTATTGTTGACTTGAAATAAACCCATTTGGAATAAAAAAAGTGAGTTATGTGAACATATTATATACTTTTTTGGCTAGACGTAAAATTTGCGCGCTTTTCTTTGGGCTCAGGAAAATTGTATGTATCTCACAGTTTTGCCCAATGAGTAGTCAAATTTTGAGCTATATCAATATATTTGATATCAATAGAAAGCTACTTGCACAGGCCACGGATGTATAATATTTTGTGTCTAATCTTTGACAAATGCACAAGAGAGCTTGAAGTTGGTACTTTAACCCATTAATTTTACCTATTTTTCATACTTTTTCAGTACATAGTCAATATACTTTTCTCTCAACTGATTTTTGTGTATAATAAATGTTTAGTTTTGATTCAAACATGTTATAGAATTATTGCTGGCTTAAAATAAACCCATTTGGAATATAAAAAATAATGAGCTATTCGAACATATTACACACTTTTTGGGTTGGATGTAAAGTTTGGGCACTTTTCTTCCAGCCCGGGGAAATTGACAGTGTTTCACATTTTTGTTCAATGAGTACCCGGTACCCAAAAATAAAAAAAATTACCAACATTTTTGATATCAGTTAAAAGTAACTATCAAGGGTTTTAACGTGGATACATAATATTTTATTTCTGTTAAATACGAAATGTACAAAAATTAAGCGCTAACTTTGTATTTTATCCCTCCATTTGAACAATTTCCAGCGTTTTCTTAATGAATACCAGCAAGCCTTCTCGCTCATGTTAACTTTATATGGTATAAATGTTTGTTATTACTTTTACATTCTCTGGAGCCATTTTTCAAAAGTTATCTTGACGACTGAAGAAGTGATCACAGCCATTTTTAAAGTTATCTCAGCCACTACAAACGTTATCTTAGCCACTGAAGAAGTGATCATCACAAATTTAAACGTCATCTCAGCCACTACAAATGTGATCTTGGCCACTGAAGAAGTTATCACAGCGACTTTAAAAGTTATCTCAGTCACTACAAAAGTGATCTTGGCCACTGGAGAAGTGATTACAACCACTTTAAAAGTTACCTCAACCACTACAAAAATTATCTTGGCCACTGAAGAAGTGAACACAGCGACTTTAAAAGTTATCTCAGCCCCTACAAAAGTGATCTTGGTCACTGATGAAATGATCACAGCAACTTAAAAAGTCATCTCGCCAATGCAACAGTTATCTTGGCGAGTGAAGAAGTGATCACAGCCACTCTAGAAGTTATCTCAGCCACTACAAAGGTGATCTTGGCCACTAACAAACTGGTGTCAGCCAATTTACAGGTTATCTAAGCCACTACAAAGTCATCTGGGCCACTGAAGAAGTGATCACAGCCACTTTTAAAAATATCTAAGCGACTACAAAAGTGATCTTGACCTGTGAAGAAGTGGTTACAATAACTTTGAAAGTTATCTCTGCCACTATAAAAATGATCTTGGCCACTGACGAAGTGCTCACAGCGACTTCAGTGGCCAATTTATCCACAAAATCCAGCAAAATCGAGACGTCAACTCAGCGCCAATAATATTTGATTATAATTTGATAAAAAAGGAGATTCTTCGATTACAAATAATATTTTTTTATGACAGCCCGAATTTGTGTATAGTACACTAGGCCTACTTCAAATGACCCCTACTCCGTTATTTCATTAGGCCTATAAGGTACCGTAACCATGGTAACTAAATGCCGTCCGTGATTGATTAGACCATACATGTGGACTAGGGTCTGCCTCGGTTTTCCAGTGTCTGAAGATACTGGATTTTATCTTTATTAACATAATCCAGAAAATTAATTAGTTGAGCGTTAAAACAAACGGCACTATCTTTCTTAAGTATAGTGTGCGATACATCCGATGTATAATTTAATATTATAATTATCATATCGCAATGTACACGAGGCTTGGATATAATGTTTACTTATGAACATGGGTTATGCATGGGCTGATAGCTTTTTTGTTTTGATAAGTGTAACAATAACATATTAATTAATCTTAAATCTGTGGATATGGATATTAGATGATGATTCGGTCTTGTGTGTTGTTTTTATTCATCATGACAATTCCATAAACCCTTTTAACCCTTTAACCGCCGGTGCCGAATATATTGGGTTTTTCACTCAATTATTACCACAATCAGTACTGCCTTTAAAGCATGGTGAAGCCATAATGTGACATCAATCAGCACGATTTGAAAATAGTTGACCTCCATTTTGTCAAATCTGAATAATTTTTACTCACCTGAAGTTGTGGATCGCGTCAGCGAGACACAACTTCAAGTGGGTGAAAATTCAAATTGAATAATTTGGCGGTTGAAGGGTTAACGCTGAACTACCTGGATGCAGCTGCATACATCCCACCGCTAAATTCCTGGCGAGGAGGGGGGGGGGGTGAAAAAATATGAATATGTATGTTGTACTTTCAGATTTGTCTGAAGACACCGGCATGGTCTTAGCTTAGGAGCAAATGATAACAGTTGTGCTTTACTGGGTTATAACGCTATAAGGTCATATCAAGGTAACACTTGCAAAAAATAGTGAAAATATCCCTGACTGGTGTTGACACATTCTTGGTCAACACACATTTTTAGGAAATTGAGGATAGTGTCATCCTAAGGAAGGATATAGCCTACTCCGGGAGGGGGGGGGGTACTCGCCTTAGAAATGGGTAGGCTAGGGGTGTGCCTCCGGCATGTTCAAAACCTGGCCCTGTCGCATTTCGCCTCACGGCTAAGAAGACACCCTGTCCCAATTTTGAAATTAACACCGAATTTAATTGATTGGCTTATGGTGTAATTACTACCAATATATTTCATGTTTTATGGTCTTTATCACCCTGCCTAGTCAGGTCAGACCGTCAGACTACCAGTCTGACCTTGACAACAGGTGTGTGTGAAGCCGGTACGAAAAGGAGGGGGTGCGAGCAACATGATTATTCATTATGACGTCACCGGTTTACAGACTGTGGTGTGGAGGTCACACTCAGGTCAGATTGTCTGGCCTGCAGGAGTTGGGCAGGGAAGAGGGGGGTTCTGAACTCATAGCACATATACGTGATATCCAGGAGTCTGCCGGTAGCAGACAGCTGGATAAATGAAGATGGATCTTTATAAGCTCTGTAATATTTCTTTATACAATTTTGAAGACCCTTAGACTGAAAAATGTGATGGAATTCGGCTGATAATGGCCTGAAAAATCAGCAAAATACATGCCAAGCGGGTGCCCAGAGATGGAAGCTCAAAAAAGCACCCTATCCCAATTCTGGAAGCTCAAAAAGACACCCTGTGCCAAAGCTGGAAGCTCAAAAAGGCACTCTGTCCAGCGGCACATCCTCAGTACTCCTAATTATGGAAGTGCCCCCCCCCCCCTCCGGGAGACTACCCCTATTATGTATACCCTATTATCTACAAAATTACAGACCAGTATCAAATTTGCCATTTATATCCAAAATTATAGAGAAAGTAATAGCACAACAATTAACTGATCATATGAAAGTGCATGCTTTATATGAGAAACACCAATCCGCTTATAGATGTTATCATAGCACAGAAACTGCACTGGATAAAGCACAGAACGATCTACAGGGGGCAATAGATGATGACAGTGGGGTGTTTCTTGTGCTGCTAGATTTATCAGCGGCACTCGATACCATGGACCACGACATTCTCTTGGATCGCCTCTAATCAAACATTGGTTTGTCTGACAATCGCTTGGCTAGTTTTGCTCATATCTGAAAGATAGATTGCAGTGCATTGTTATTGATGGTGATACATCAGAGCCAGTTAATCTTAAATACGGTGTACCACAGGGTTCCGTATTGGGTCCAATATTTTTTTACAATATACACTTCCCCAATTGGTGAGATTGCACGAGAATATAATGTTGAAATACATAATATGCTGATGACACCCAGCTCTATATATATTTCAAGATGAAAGTTCCATCCTCCCAACTAGAAACTCTTATGATCCTCCAATCTTATGTTTCCGAAATTAAAAGCTGGATGGCATGTAATGAGGTAAAATTTAATGATGACAAATCTGAATTCTTAGTGGTGTGTGCTCCTTGGTCCCGTGACGAAATACGTGTTGAAACTTTGACAGTAGGAGCATCCCTTGTTAACCCTTTACCCGCCAAATCATTCAATCTGAATTTTCACCCACTTGAAGTTGTGTCTCGCTAACGCGATCCACAACTTCAAGTCAGTGAAAATTATTCAGATTTGACAAAATAAAGGTCAACTGTTTTCAAATTTTGCTGATTGATGTCCCATTTTTACATCCTGTGGTACTTAATGTGTTTTAAAAAATGAAAACCCGAATATATGCGTCACCGGCGGTTAAAGGGTTAAGGCGACTGTATCCGCACGGAATTTGAGAGTCCTTATTGATCGTGCATTAAAAATGGAAATTCATATTCAGAAACAATGCCGATCAATGATGGCTCAACTTAAAAACATTGCTGATATTCGGCGTTATTTAGAAAAACAAGCTGCCGAGAAACTAATCCACGCATTTGTTGTTCAAGATTGGACCAATGTGACTCTCTTTTGGTTGGTATCCCTGAGACATCTCTTGCTAAATTGCAGAGAGTTGAAAATATAGCAGCACGCATACTTACAGGCATTCGCAAGTATGACCACATGTCCTCTATAAACTACACTGTTCTCTGTTTCATTTCGTGAGATAGAAAATAATTTTCCAGCTATGTTTTTTTTGCTTGTTTTTTTTTCGTCGCCCTCATTAACTTTTCTGAAAATAGGTCAAACGTTTTTTTATTTCGTCGCCCTCATTAACTTTTCCAGAAATATGTCTAATGTTTTTTTTATTTCGTCGCCCTCATTAACTTTTCCAAAAATAGGTTCAATGTTTTTTTTTCTTAAATGTTTTCGCTCTCCCTCATTCGATTTTGGATTTTTTCTGATCTAAAACAGAGAAAATAAACATAGTGGCCCTACCTGTCAAATATAGGATAGAGTATGAAATTATACTTATGACCTAGCGAGCACCAAATGTGCTAGCACCATATTACTTGCGAGATCTGCTGCAGGTCTATCAACCAGCAAGATCATTACGGTCATCAGGGACCTAGCTAAGACTAGGTGCCTCGTACCCGTCTCAGATCTTATGGGGACAGAGCATTCTTAGTAAAGGCTCCAAGTTTATGGAATTCACACTCCCTGCATAAAACACATATTTTTCAAATGGCATTTGCCAATGTTTAGTTTTTCATTAATATACATGTAATGTGAAGCGCCGGTGATTGTCTGACAGGAACATGGCGCTATGAAAATGATTTATTAGTATTCTTATTCTTATTCTTATTCTTATTCTTATTATTATTATTATTATTATTATTATTATTATTATTATTATTATTATTATTATTATTATTATTATTATTATTATTATTATTATTATTATTATTATTATTATTATTATTATTATTATTATTATTATTATTACTATTATTATTATTATTATTATTATTATTAATATTAATTTTATTATTATAATTATTATTATTATTATTATTTATATTATTATTATTATTATTATTATTATTATTATTATTATTATTATTATTATTATTATTATTATTATTATTTTTATTATTATTATTATTAATATTGTTATTGTTATTATTATTATTATTATCATGTTTATTATTGTTATTATTATTATTATTATTATTATTATTATTATTATTATTATTATTATTATTATTATTATTATTATTATTATTATTATTATTATTATTATTATTATTATTATTATTATTATTATTATTATTATTATTATTATTATTATTATTATTATTATTATTATTATTATTATTATTATTATTATTATTATTATTATTATTATTATTATTATTATTATTATTATTATTATTATTATTATTATTATTATTATTAATATTATTATTATTATTAATATTATTATTATTATTATAACTATTGCCGTTATTATACTCCTTCCTCAAAGCTCAGTATTATTGTTTTTTATTGAACATGTTGAATGAGACAAAAAAAACTATGCAGCAGTGTGAAAGATCAGCTTGAGCTCCCATGGCGAACGATTGATATTTAATTTGGTATGAACAATGTTGAGGTTGATATGGGCTGGGGTTACTGGGACACTGCCCGAACACAGCACTATGTACTATATGCGTAATGAATACTATCAGAAATACATAATACAGATTTTGATTTTTTTACGCTCCAAAAAGATCTTTAAGCCTACTGATGAGAGCGCTACATCCGCCAATGTGCTAAAACATGTAAAAGCGACGTAACGTCAAATTCCCATTCATGTCCCAGCAAACACGAGACGTTGACTCAATGTTTCGTCGACGCTAGCCCAACATTAAGCCAGCATCAGGTCAGCGTCTCGTATTAGCTGGGACAGTGAGCTCTTTTGTTATAGATCTTGCTATCCCAGCAAACACGAAGCGTTGGCCCGATGTTTGTATCGTCTACGACGGTGGCTCAACATCAGCCCAATATTGTGAAAACGCGTCGTGTTTTCTGGGTAGGGCCGATAGGCCTATCTATGGAGCTAGACCTCTTAACATTATACCTCACACTGACCTTACAGTTCTCAGTTCTATTTTATGATCTAAGTTATGACCAACATCAGTATTCATAATGCATTTGAAGTATTTGTACAGACATCATAGTTCCTTGGGTAGACAACTAAAGTAAGCCTACTAGCTTAGTGGATTACCTTGTCTTTATTTTAGGTTACTTTTACTTAATCTACCTTATCCCCGTACCTTATTCAGAGACATCCGTCAGGTACGTCCCTATTGGCAAAGAATTCTCATTGTTTGAAGTCGTACGGAAATTAGTTTTTAGTAATTACGGTGTGATACACACACTATTTAAATAGATTTAGCTATTTTGAAGATATTGAAAGTTTATGTTTTGTGTGATATAAGCATATTACTAATTTTCTTTTCTCATTCATTTGAATGCATTGTTGTTACAATAATAAATATCAGCTTATAATGTCCTTATGTTTAAAAAATATCATTTTTATAGTTTTAAATTTTGTCATCTGCATTTGACCAATTTTAAGAAAAACTTGTATTGTTTTTAAGCAATTAAAAGCAGAATTTAATAAATGTTTGGCTTTGGAGCGCAACAATAAGAATGGATACAGCTATAGTTAGCATTGTTCAGTTTCGGACAAAACCGCCCACTCTGTTATGTTTATTAAAAGGAGCATACCTTCGATACAGTTCTTTGATAAAGATTAAACATCACACGTCTTAGTAGGCACCCTTTAACTGGTGAGTGATGGTATTTGAGTTTTTAAATAATTATATAACTATTTATTTGGTGATGGAATCGCCATAAAATTAAACAGAACGATTAACAATGACAATAACCGGGCTTAGATCTTGAAGAGTGTTTAATTTACTGTAGTACATCCAGCGATGAGGTATTTGAAAAAAGGTTTTCCATTGTACGCAAGGAGAATAATTATACTCCTTGATGGTGAACAAACTAGAGAACACGATCATGTTAGCCATGTTAACTGCGCAAACACTCACACAATCACACACACTTATGTATTTACTAGCACAGAACTCCAGGGGTTAGTTATAATACGTCACCTTTAGGCAAGGGGTTAATACCTTAAATGCATTGAATCTGCAATCAAGTCTGTTTTGCAGTCATGTATATGTACATATATCCATGGGGGGTTTTGTGCATAGCTTCAACCACGTCAAAGAATTACAAAAAATATATACATACAATATATTACCATAAATGGTTTATTTAATACATTTTAAAAAGGGCATCTTGTATTTGTAAGTGTCCGAAAATAGATTTGTAATCAGGCCGCCGGTGGTGAATTGGTCCTAGATATAATAGTTTAGTTGATGTGCAGGGGCGTAGCCAGGGTTATGAACATGTGTACGCACAACGCTAGGGGTACGGATTTACAGAGCTTTTCCGAAACGGGGAGGGAGTGGATTTTCCCTAATTCATGGCTGCTATTTTATGGGGGGAACCCCCATACTCGCTGCGCGCAGCCCAGCGGACACGGTGGGGGGTCCGGGGCCCCCCCTAGGAAAATTTGAAAAAAAAGATCGCAAATGGTGGCATCTGATGGTATTTGCGGTAAAGATATTGATTTATAAATTTTGAGTTTTTTTTATATTCTTTGTAAAATTTCCAAAATTGAATACAGCAGCAAAATTAAAAATAGAATTATATCAAGTTATAATATAATTTAAATCATTTTACTCAGTGATTACATATTGAAATTTACTGATTATTTTCGGTTAAGTACGATTATCCATAGATAGCCTCAACTTTTTTAAAAACAGACATGGCGGATCCAGCATTTGAATATGTTGTCAAGTATTATTAAGTAGTGATTCGGTGTGTGTACAATATTCATGTAATGACGGTAAGGTTATGGGCCGATATAATGGCACATTGGCCACCACGAAACCACCCCCTTAATAGCAAACACATACGTTGAACTGAATCGGCATAATGTTGGGCCAGTACCGCAATCGATGGGCCGACATTATTCTGCCATTGGATCAATGCCTCGTGTTAGCTGAGATACAAAGCCCTCATAACCAGCGGCAGATCTAGATGTCGGATACTGGGTCAAATCGGTTACAGTAAAGTCTGATGTTTTTAAATATTATTTTATTTTAGCGCATAGCGCGATGTATATCACTGCATGTGATGATTTACGATAAAATAAAATAAAGTATGATATTGTCTAGTAGCATTTTGACTATATTTTGAAATGTCCATAAGATGCCTAATAAATAATGCAAATGTTTTACAAGAAAATCACGAAAATCCAAAGAGCGAAAACGATGATTTACATCACTGAATTTGATGGTTATTCCGAGTACAATTTCTCACGGTCTGGAGAGAGCGTCTTAATGGCGGGCCAAAGGCTCTGATGCTGGCCCACACTTAAAAGCACCATACTGAAATGGAGTTCTATTTTTTCAAGTGAGTGACATTCTCTATACCTGTATACCGGTACCGATATTAAACATGACATTACATACAGATATCATCCATATCACACAAAGTAATAACTTCTAGATATGTCTTACTGATATGAGACAATACACGTTGTACTGTGAAATGTATCTATGATCACTTAAAAAATAGCAATAACTTTAAAAGTCGTCCTCTCTTTTTTCTATGATGACCGTTATCTGCCACTTGGTACTTTTAATGTCCTGATTATATAGACAGTATGTCTTACTTGGCTGTGAGCAGGTTTGTTTTGGTGGGGCAACAAAATTAAAGAACAACAAACTTAAATTCTTAATAACTCAGTAACCGGAACAGTAAAATAAAAAAATAAAACACCATTCTCCATGGATTAATCGTTTGAATGAAATAAACAAAACAGTTATGCAGCTTTAACACAGTGCAGTGCAGGTACAAAAATAGATCGTTTAGAATTAGCCCCATAACGTTGCTGAAACAGAACTGCCACAGACTATAATGCCCACTCAACATGCTCAAGGGTAAAAAAGTGGGACATTTCTTTGGACGCTCAAATCTAAGATTTGCCTCGATTAATCAGGTCAATAAAATGTTATTTTGTATACATCGTACGCTCAGTTCATTTGTAAAAAAAAACAGTAAAATGTTATTAGCATTTTTCCACCTTGGGGTGGATATCGATCGCATTGACTGCCTGGTTGAAAAAAATTGATTTCCCCGGGTAAAACGAATGTAGTAATCCACGGTCCCACATCTTTACGGTGTGGGCTCGTCCACGGCAAGTTTAGCGGCACTATAGTCATAGGCCTACATGTCGTGAATTTGTGACTGTCATTGAAAAGAGAAACATTTAGGCCTAAATTTGCATTTGTATCCTACTTTTCCGGCGTTTTATGCAACACCACATAAAGAATAGACTGCTAAGTGCGCATGTACATGTAGACTAGGCTAGTCTGCTAACTTGTTGCTTCTTTTTTTGATGGGTCATATTTTTTTTACTCTCCCTTACAATGTGTACGCACGTGCGTACTGGCGTACGGCTGGCTACGCGCCTGATGTGTGTATTATAATCTAGCCTTAGTCCTATAATTATGAGCAATCAAATTCAGAATGGTACTTTTTCATGATTTCAGCGAAATCCCAATATCACTTTATTTCTCACTAGCCAACGTCGTGGGGATCAATGTCGTTCAACATAACTTTATCTACTGTTATTTTCCACTTATTCCAAATTACACAGGTACACAGTGAGTGAGTTGCGAGCCTTTGCGTCAATGTTGTTTTATTGTTGACCCATCGTCTGCGACGCTGGCCCAACATTAAAACAACATTGCCGCAACGGCTCGTGCTTGCTGGTTGACTTGATCACTTCACGGCTGACCTCCCCATAATGGCAGTGATACTGTCACTGACGTACAAATGTAAATAGCAGTATCTGCCCACTTTTCAAGTAGGCAGTTACAGGTGTTAGTCTTTGCTCGACATAATTTCCGTCATGAGTTTGTTGTCTTGTAGTCAGGGGGCTTAACCCATATTTACCCCCGAATTGTTCAAATCGTTCCACAAGCCCCAAATTTGGACCAGTTGTAGCCAAGGTCATATACTTTTATTTTTTTGCGGGAGTCAAGCTGGGCTCTCGCCGTGGGCGCCATATTGGACAAATCCAAGATGGCCGCCATTCATAACAGGCCCATGTCATAACTTGCAAACTAATACCAGTAGAGACACACTTAATAGCACTTTTGTATGATTTTCGACCATGTAGAATCTATTTAACACGTTTTAAAAATGATTTGGAATTTTTTTAACTTGGTAATATATATACACATGGTATTTTAGCTGAAATTGGACTGTTTCAGATATACCTTAGATTTTAAGACTGTAATAATTCAAAAAATCGTACTAGAAGCAAAATATTTTGGTCATGAGTACGAAAAAGCGTATTATTTCCATTTAAAAACAATCTCCTACTTTGGAGGAGAATATAGGCCTATTGTAAAATCCAAGATGGCCGCGGGATAAAGAAATCAGTTATAAGTTGCAAACGCGAAAAGGTAGAATCAAGTAAGATAACACTTTTTATAATAATAATAATAATAATAATAATAATAATAATAATAATAATAATAATAATAATAATAATAATAATAATAATAATAATAATAATAATAATAATAATAATAATAATAATAATAATAATAATAATAATAGTAATAATAATAACAATAACAATAACAATAATAATAATAATAATAATAATAATAATAATTAAAATAATAATAATAATAATAATAATAATAAACTTCCATAGCGGCTAAACCCTTGTGGCTCAGAGGCGTGACAAACATATTCGTAATTTGACTCATAGTTCCAAAACCGTTTGCATTTGTCGTCTGGGCCAACCAGACCACCGAGGATTTAAGTCGGGAAAGCTCGACCCAAAAAATATGTTTTCAATTTATTCCGGAAACTAATTTGTGTTTTCGCAGAGCGAATTTCTAAAGGATGTTCATACCAAAGTCTAGGTACAGCACCAGAAAAGGTCCTGCTGTCTACCACGGTTCTGACCAGTGGAACATGCAGCTGATCTAGATCACTGAAACAAAGGGTCCGTACCTTTCGCGATGGCTGAAGCATGTTTCGAATATATACCGTATATACTGGTTGTCATGCACTGGTCAGAGCCTGGTAGGTCAGGGAACACAATTTAAATTTGATTCTGTAACGAACAGGTAACCAGTGCAAAGATTTTAGAAGAGCAGGTATGTAACAAAAACGAGAAGACTTTGTCACAACCCGCACCAAACAGTTCTGTGATGATGAAGCTATTTATTAGACTTTAGGTAATGTTGCAGTCACATATGTACCATGTGTACATTTATCTCCACTGGCATTTTTGCCAAAATGTGATTATATAATGATAAACTCAACCTCTAATGCTTCTAACCTGGACATAAGACAGTAAAAATTAAATTTTACATTTGTTATCAAAATGGCATTCGTGCAAGTCCACCATTTAGAATGCTGGTATATATACAAATCGAAGATGGAACTTCTAAATTATAACTACAAACATTCATCCATGTACAATTATGCTCCGCTACCACAATGCAAATTTTCCAGCGACTGAAAATAGCTAAACACCGTGTCATCCAAATGAGAATATTCGCTAATACAGATACATTTAGCATGTAAAGTTAATATTGAACGATAAATAGTTTATGTATTACACAATAAATGTCTATTACAAAAGCAAAATTAACCCTCCCCAGATTTAAACATAAGAACTGGCCAATCTTTCATAGAGGGTAGGTTGCATGGCTTTCATATTAACCACGTACTGCTGCTCTACATAATTAAAGTTTGAATATTATATGTACATAGCATTATTGTGTAGCAGTAAATTCAACAATAAACCAGATCAACATTGTAGCAATATAATGCCACGTGACACATAAACTTATCTAGGCTTTCATAATCACTTCAATTTTACCTAGCATAACTAAACTTCTACTGTCTCATCACTGTTAATGCATTCACCTTCGCACTTGCACAGCGATGTGCATCTGACACCGGCTCTACAACATTTACAATTCCCCTTACACATGTTACATGTCCTTGTACAATCACAGTGTAAGAGGATGGCACAGGCCTTGCTTGCGTCAGCACGGGTTGTCCAAAACGGCAAACATATCTTACTATTATGGTCATTCCATCCCCCCCCCCATTTTATTTACCAAAGTCAGGTCGTATCTGTTTGCTGACGGCTACATGTTTTCAGATAAAACTGGCTTGCAATACAGATTTCTTAACGTGCTCGAAGAGTGCAGCTTGCCTTGGTGGGATATTCTCATTAATTAAGATAAATTATATCTGGCTCCATTAACAGATAAAGAGACACATGTCTTGCTGTACACTAACACAACAAATCGTTTAATGCGCTCCATATGCACACTTTCCAGAGTCAAACATTCCGGATAGTTAGTAAGGGCAATCAATGTCTCTATCACGAGTATTTTGTCACGCATTCTAGCCACTCTTCTTGCCACAGCTCAAAATGTGAGAGGTTGTATCACAACCTGTTAAGGAGTGAAACGATGGGAACGCTAATGACTTTGATAGGCCTAGCTGGGCCTAGCAGAAATGTTTCTATAGCTTTTGCTACCACCAAACCCAGTCCATAATTCTGCAAGCCTCACGTTTTCAAACAAACTCACTGTCAACTGTTCGTACAAAAGCTTTTTCGTGACCCTGATATGCTGCATGGGCCAGGTGCAGAAATATACATGTACGTGTATCAGCCTCTGTGTGGTTGCAGGGCTCTAGTGTTTTCATATCAATATTTAACAATTTGTTTGTCAGCACCATCCCTGGCCAGTCGTTTACTTATGCAGGAGAAAAGCTCCCTTTTATTATCTACAATTTACCAGATATGATTGCCAGTCTCTTTTGAGAATGGGTGTGCTGTCATCACTGTTTGGTTCAAGTCGTGTACGAACACCTGTTCCACGTCTCTTCTGAGTCAGTGATTTGAGATTTTGTCAGGGTATGTGTTGATTCTCTAGCAAAATAACTACATTTAGAGATACTGAAAACGTTACAGCTGTGGTTGGGCGCACCATATGAGTGATAGCAGCCATATAAAAACCATAAGTAAAACCTGTCTTGCTGTACAAACGCGGGCTCTTGGAGCTTTGCTACAAGCCAGTATTATTATATATTTGACTTCTTTCCCACTCCAAGCAAACCACACTCCGATAGAGAAGGGTGTTCTCGTCGGTTTTCAATATATCTAAAGAAATCTACCATATCTGCTTCTGGTCTCGACTGAAGATATATAAAAAGTTGGGTGATGAGAGTGGTGTTCTGTTTTAACATTCCAACTTTCTCTCCTTTCTTTCGTATGTCTGGACGATTGCTAACGTGAACAAACGGTTTCTGTTAATTGTATGGGAAACCGGAACAGTAGCATTTGTAAGACGTGTGTCTACATCTATTGAATGAAGAGTTTTGCCAACTTCAATGATTTTGGATAGAGACATAACTACTACATTTTCCATAACATCACATGTATCAAGAGCAACAAGCTCATGGCTTGTCGCCATTTTGGTCACAACTTTCATAAAGTATTTTACATCCCATTTTGGCACAAATACAATTTATATATATATTTGTGCTTGAAATTTTCCCCAGATCAACTCGGAATCATCACAAATGAATTCTATATAGTCGAAAACCATAGAAAAGTGGTATTAAATGTGTCCCTACGTCTATTAGTTTAAAAGTTATGACATGCCCCCATTTGGAATGGCGGCCATCTTGGATTTGTTCAATATGGCGTCCATGGCGGGAGCCCAGCTTGGTTCCCGCGAAAAATCAAAAGTATATGACCTTGGCTACAAGTGGTCCAAATTTGGTGCTTGTGGAACGATTTCAACAATTATATGATTAAGCCCCCTGACTATAAGGAATGACTATGCAGACCGCCAACGTTCTCCAGTAAAACACTATCCATTGTCTAGTGCGAAAACGTTGATACATGACGACGAGCGATGCCGCATCTCCCCCACATAACAAAACATGATGGTACGATGTACCGCACTTCTACCCATCTCCCCATCCCAAAACGCGACGCACACAGCAATCCAGAAACGGACGCGTTTTTTTCTAGATTAAAAATCAATATCAATATCTTATTTAGACAAGATAACATTTCTGATTTGGTGTTACAGGTAACTGAAAACATAATAATGAATGTACTGATGAGTAAATAGAAAGGTGAAAAGTTCGAAAAAGAACATTGCAAATATTTTACAACATTTATAGAACAAATCCATACACATGGATAGAAAAAAGAAAAATTGACACAATTTGTCACAAACACATGTTGATGAAATCACTGATAGGTGGGTGTATGCCATGGTCAGGTATGACTCATTAACCAGAACTGTTGTGATGTCATAATAACAGCCCGTGAACCTTGTAAAAGGCCTGACACACCTAACATACCATGAAGTTAAAGATGATAAAAGAATAAAGTAATGCGCATTATACATTTATGCTAAATAGTCTAGTATAGATATGAATTGTGGAACTATTATGAAAATATAATTTCAGCGATTTAACACATGTAAAATATTTAAAAAATGCAAGATATAAAGATTTATAGAAAATTTGTCTCATTAAATACTTATTAATTGTAGATATTAGTAGGTCCTAAGGATACCGGTACGAAATTATAATTTAAATTCTACAATAATATGCTTAATATATGTAAAGTAAAGATGAATTAAAGAAAAAAACATTGATTTTCAATAAATAAAAGTATGTAATTGATTAATGTAATGGATTATTTCATAAGTTAGAAAGTAGCGATGTGTTTACTGCGCGTGTATGATACGGACGTTAAAGGATCATATTTAAGGACACACACTGTCGATGTGTTCACTGTCTTTAACTAGAATAGGTGCCGCATTCTCTGCCTTCTTTAGGAATACGTTTCCATCAAAGGTCCAACATTGGAAACACTTACCCTGGACCTGCTTTTGGCTTGCCAGGTAATATAAGTGTGACCATGCCCGTGTCAGGTCGTCGCTGACAAACACCTTGCTGTCCTTCAGGGCGGGTCTGGATTTCATAAATTGTCTCTTGATCCTCCAGTTCAGAAACCGACAGATGATAGCTCGATGTTTTCTTGTACCGGGACGTCCCATGCGATGAGAACGGCTGCTATCTTCGACCTTGAGTAGTACTTGTATTTTCGTGGCCAGGTTGAGTATAGTGGTGTCCGTGTATTCGCCTTCGTTTTCTTTTTCGCCAGTCCAGATTCGCACATTTTCACGTCTGCTTTACTTCTCTTGTTCGTCTGCCTTTGCATCCTGTATACGCTGTTTATTCTCCAGCTCTGCTACTTTCTGCTCCAGCACTTGAATAGATTTCTCCTGATCCTCAACCTTCTGACGTAAAGAGGCTGATATAATGTCACCCAGTCTATTACATTTACGCTCATCACCAAGAGCTGTCAACAGGTTGTTTACAAATTCGGTGGTCATTCTCTTCAGAGGGGGGGGGATGGCTCGGACTTGAGTCAATAGAGGGTGACGACTCCTCTCGTGTACGCTTTCTCGTGTCAGGAGTAACAAGTGGGTCAGCTTCTTCCAGCATTGATTACCAGTCTTGTGTACAGTCAATAATGTATTGTTCTCCTGATAATCCAAGTGCGTATAGTCAATCAATACATTGATTCATTTGAGAGTTCAAAACTAAAACATCCGAAAATTCTCTCTTATGATCTGTTTTTGATAAATACTGTTTAGCCAGGTGAACCTTTGTTAATTTGTTCAAAACATTTCCAAAATAGAGGCATTTCTGCCGGGCGGTTTCACACTAAATTAATGAAAAGTCGTCTCTAATTCACAACACTTCCACACATGGAAGCCACATTGTATACATTGTTTCGATGTTTGTGTTCTTGTACAAGGCACTTTACCCCCAAATGCTTCACTGGACTCAGATGAGTCACTGGTAGGACAGAGATATATGGCAATGGGTACGATAAGTTCAATGCGCCAAAATGGCTGCAGGACTGTATGTTCCCCGTGGAGTTGACATGGTACAGGAATGAACAGGTCTAGTGACCAAAGAGTAAAATGTAAAGTCGGATGTCAAGTCTTCGAAATTGATATCAGATCATAAACCAGCATCTTTACCTTTATTATAACGATGGGTGTATATTCCCTGGTATTTAAAATGATAGGCTTACCCTTAATTAAACCCGAATATAACCTTCATCTAAGCCCATCTCAGCCCATTCCCCCGGACTCGCCACTGCAACATATTAAGCCTAACCTTAAAATTATTATTTTTACCAAAATAATGTTAACTGTTCACCATGATTTTTTCATTCACACTTTACATGATTGTATCAGGCTGTCCAGAGATCCTACTCTTCCTTCTTTTTCCTACTTTTAAAGTTTTACCTATTTTTCCTACTTTTTTTAGTACTCTCATTGTGAATGAAAATATTATTCCCATGAAATAATAATATGCAGGATTTTCCGTGGTAATTGTGTTCAGTCGCAGGTTTTCTTGTTCAGTGAAGCTCATGGATTTAAAAAAAAACGTATTAGATAGGCCTATCTTAGTCGCGCAGCACTTCCAAGACCCAAAAGGGACACGAGAAGTCATCCTCAAAAATGGAATTTGTATATTTTGGGAAACCATATTAAAATCTTGTAGCCTTTGTGTGGCCTCCATTACGCAGTCAGAGGTGAACCCTTACAGCGCGGGGATCGAGTTTAGTCGTCAGAATCTGACGTCTGTAGACGTCAGATTTTGACGACTAAAGTCTATCCTCGCACTTGAAGAGTAAACATATTTTTAATAGCCGTAGACCCATAACACAGGTATTCAAATGAATCGGAAAGAGCTAACTATGATGACTTCAAATTGAAAAAAAACCCTTTAATCTCCATGGTTTAGTAAAAATATTTCAGCGTTGTAAGGGTTAAATTGTTCTCCCAGGATGTTCACGGACGTCCTTTCACAAAACACCTACCTACCAGAGTGCATACCACTGTGGTGGCGACGAGTCTCTGACTGTGATCAGTGAGATTTTAAACATCCCCAAAATACCTTATGGTCAGGAAACTCGGATACTCCGGTATGTGATAAGGATATTCCGGTCTCACAACTGCTAAGGATTAGGCTTACCTGCTCTAGTAAATTCATGATCCGTGAGCTGTGTTATCTCGTAAATTCATCATTTGGTTGAGTAGTTTATGAAACCATCAGATGCCAAAGTCAGAGGTGCGTACGTGTGATTCGCATAATACGCCATTTTTCTAGATGGCCACCATTTGCCCATTTGACATGATTAAGTGGACATATCTCCAACAAGAGTATGTGACGAACGCCAATTCACAGTTTTCGCATATTTACCTATGCTAAAAGTGCTCTATTTTTTGCTTGGATATTTGCTAAATAACTGTTGTACCTCCTTGCAAACACATATACGAATTTAAATCATCATTGTTGTGTTCCTCAGGTTAAATAGATGGCTGCTCACGAAATTCGACATGAAAATGGGCATTTTTCTATTTCATTTCAACATGGATAAACCTGCCGCGTCAAAAAATTAACTGAACATACATTATTGTCCAATATATGAAATAGATATCCCACCTGCTCAAATATTATTCTTCAAATCTGCAATATCCAGATATTATAACTAAATAGCTATATAAGTAGCTCGTATTATATTACTAAACTTTTGTTATTGTCCCTATACATTAATGACCTTGAAAACTTAATGGTGCATAAAAATGTGAACCTCGTGACTGTAACTGACGAAATAACAGGCACATACCTTAATAATATTTGTACTGTATGCAGATGACGAACAAACAAGTTTAATTCACCTATCAGAATACTGCCTAAAATGGAAATTAATAATAAACATTGACAAAACAAAAATAATGGTATTTTCGACATCCGAATGAAAGGTACTTTTATGTTTCAATATAAAGAAAAATAATTAGAAATTGTACAATAATTTAAATATTTAGGTGTAATATCCAATAACGACGGATCATTTGTTAAAAACAGAAAACACGTGGACGAGCAGGCTCAAAGAACCATGTTTAGTTTGTTAAGACGTAGTAGACAGCTTGATCTACCTCTAGATATCCAGGTAGAATTGTTTGACACACTAATCATGCCGATTCTCACATACGGCTGCGAAGTGTGGGGTGTCGAGAATTTAAATAGCATAGAAAAAATTACATCTTAAATATTGAAAATATATTATAGGAGTAAAAATGTCAACCCCAACATGTATGGTACTTGGTGAAACCAGCAGATTTCCTGTAAATATTGCGATTAAAACTCGCATGGTTTTATTTTGGTAAAAAAAAAAATATTATGCGACAAAAATAAATTGTCTGTTGCTATGTAGTTGCTATGTATAGAATACAGTATTCTAAGAATGTTAATAATATAACAATTTCTAAGTGGTTAACTAGTATAAGACAAACCTTGGATAACTTCGGTTATAGTTATATGGGGTTGCAGCAAGATGTAACTATCAATAAATTCCCACCTATTGTATAGCGTTCATTGCAGGATTAGTATAGACAAGATGACTGGAATAAGTCTATTTCAAGTAAATCTGACTTATATATGCCGATTATATAAACTTGACTATAATCTGGAATCCCACCTGAAAAACCCGTCACCTACAGTTCGAAGAATAATATGTAAATTTAGAACATGTAATAATAAATTCCCCGTAGAATCAGGTCGATATGCTAGACTCCCAAGGTATACCAAATATTGTAATAATTATATTATGCAGTGTCTTGGCATCGAATAGCATTTTCTATTAAAATGCCCTCAATTACGGGAATTGAGAAATGCATTTTTGCCACACTTTTTTTTACAAATTAATAGCCCTAACATGTACAAATTCCAACAGTCAATGAGCTCACAGGATGTGAAAGTAATTGGCAAATTGTTCAAAGTTATTAAGGCTGGATTCGATCATCTTCAACTATGCATATTATAATATTAATATTACGTTGCCTATAATCATTACATTAATGTACCACGAATGTGACATATATTTCAAACTTTCCGTATATTTTTTACATTGTTATTGTATAATAAACCTTGAAACCTTGTATGGCCTAATTTCCAATACGGCCGATTTTAAAAAAATTGCCGCTACAAAATGTACCCAAATCTCCTGAGATACATTAATGACCATATCTTGGCTATTAATCCAATATGAAAGATGATTTTACTGGATAATCATGCATTTCCATAGTCAAGGACTTGGCTAAAACTATTATTATATTATATTTTTTGTGTGTAAAGATCAAAAAGGCCTCAAACAATAGCAAAAAACCCCATATTTTACCACTATTGGCCCTATCCAAATTCATCACAGAAGCTATAGAAACACTCTATAAATACAGAGTTTTAAGGGTCTTATCAATCATAGTATAGAAAGGGTACACGATTGTAAGCTATTTTTAAAATTAAACTCGCCATGTGATAACAATTATTCTTAAATGTTAATAACTGATGAGTGCATAAGTAGTATAGAAAGAATACTTATTATTTTAAAGTTATATAGATGTAAATTTTACATATACTCTATGATAAAAATAACTGTAGATATATTTTAAAATCAATTTAATAGTACCGGTATGCTTTTAAATTTGTATCTCCAATCTAATAATGATTGCCTGTAGAGTAAAGTGAGTATGATATTGTTAGGTACAATTTAGCTTGGGTATTTTAATGCACATAGTGGAAAATTGTTTTTCACATTTGATGGATCGATGTGACGACGCAATCAACACTTAAAACACAATAACACATTTTGGTAGTAGACTATCTTTATTTTACTATATGGTGCAAAAAACATACACATCATTTATTGTAACAATATGTATATTATTAAAAAAAATACTATAAAATATAACATTTTCTGATGACTTTCAATCTAAGAGTGGTCACAACATGATATTTGTTTCACCAATAAATCAGAATAAGTTCAATTTGCAATACGGCACTTGATAGCAATAGACAACTTCCTGAATCCAGTTAGCCTGTTTGAATTTCTGACGGAGAACAGTAATACTAGTATAACACAACCTTGAGTAAATACATAAACACTGTGCGTTTTTTTTAAATTTAGAGTAAGGAAGATTCATGTGTGATGTAGAGTTTAGTTGTTGTTGCTCTCAGCAAAATCCAGATTGTTCTTTAAGGTTGGATGTAATCATCTAAGACAGACAAATTAACGCATAGGGGGATTTGAGTCACTATGTTTAACCCGTTTTTTGCGTGAGAAATACTTCTCATGTCTTTAAAATAAAACATAATAATATTTGTTGAGTTATTCAGTTTGGACATATACCTACGTCTAAACTTATTGACTTTGTAACGGATCTTGCTTCTTTTATTATTACTCTAGGGCCAATAATAATATTAAAAGGCTATTTTTCACAAGTCGAGTCGATTTGTAATTATCAGACAACTTACTTTAAATATTCAGGGGTTACGCTGTGACTTGTCTAAGAGATTCAACCAACAGTGTTTGAGTTATGACAGATTAAAAGTCACTGGGTATCTGCAGCCATATTACATTAGCGTCGTCCGTAAATTTGTGGGTCAATCTGACTTATTTTACAACCATTTTCAGTGGTTCATAACTCCGAAGAGTATAAAATATATTTTAAATCCGTTTATTTTACCATAATCTCACATATATGTACGTTATCCACATGCTTCAATAATACATCTTTTATAGTTTTTGTATTAATTATATTTGAAGGCAAGGGGTGGGGTGGGGGGTAGTTTTCAAGCAATTTAAATGGCGGGTGAAAGCATTACATGTTGGCTGATATCCCCTGAATGAAGTCAGCCTGGTATGCGTGAAGTGTACCCAGGCCGGGGCGTCCTATTAAACCTTTAAACGCTACATTTGAAAATTTAAATATATTTATTCAATGTTTCAATGCTGGGCCAATGTCACAATGTACCCTAGCATTAATTCAAAGTTAGTTTATTCTTCCACCTTGAAAGCACACATATATATTTATTTAAAAGAGCACGAAATAAAGATCACTACTTACAATAAGGCACAGTATAATATTTAAAATGGCCGCAAAGATGCTAATTTAAAATTCCAATCAATCTGTGACAATACAAAAATGACCCTACCAATTGCTTAAAATTCAAGTTGTAACTAACAAAATTAAAAATGGCTGCAAAAAACGCATATAACTTTGTCCAAACTTTTCTATTATTTGAAAAGTACAGTCGCCCTCTAGTTAATAATTAGTATTCTATATTATGTTAGTTATTATCTTAATGCCGTACCGTATGTATGTATGTGTGTATGTATGTGTGTAAGTAAGTGTGTATGTATGTATGTTTGTATGTGTGCATGTATGTACATGTATGTACATGTATGTATATATATAAGTATGTATGTATGTATGTATGTATGTATGTATGTATGTATGTATGTATGTATGTATGTATGTATGTATGTATGTATGTATGTATGTATGTATGTATGTATGTATGTATGTATGTATGTATGTATGTATGTATGTATGTATGTATGTATGTATGTATGTATGTATGTATGTATGTATGTATGTATGTATGTATGTATGTATGTATGTATGTATGTATGTATGTATGTATGTATGTATGTATGTATGTATGTATGTATGTATGTATGTATGTAATATATCAATGTATCTACGTATCCATGTATCTCTATAATTATTATGGTTTGGCTGTCTGGTTTATGTGAGATGGAGATACATATATTGTTTATGATATCAATCAGCATTATACACATACTAATATTACAAAATAAAGTTCAATAAATGACGGATATTTGATCGTCGTGTCATTAAGTCGTCCTGTCATTCCGTCATGCTGTCATTAGGTCGTCCTGTCATTCGGTCGTCGGAGGCCTGTCATCGGTCGTCCTGTTTTTCGGTCTCACAATTCGGCGTCAGAGTGAGGACCGATCTTTTAGGTATGTAAATCCTTAGCATGTTCAATCTCATAGTCCAAGTTCAAATATGAAGGTGAAGATGCCTCAATAATGTGTAGGAATTTCAAGTAAACTTGTGATTACAGCTGAACCCTGGGGGGATAGCAATACCACCCTGTATAGACGTGGCCATGACGAATAAACCACCCCCCTGTGATACAGTAATGAACATAAGCATATCGATCTCCGTACTTGGAGCTAGTGCATCCAAACCAGCTGTAGGTGGGACTCCCACGGACAGTGCACTGATATTCGACATGCCGTTTCTTCACACCACCCTGCTCCTCTGTTCAAAAAAAATGTAAATAAATAGAAAATGAAACATAATGTTCTGTGCGTTGTATAGGTAATAATTCACATTTTTTAATAAACTTTTGTGGCTACAATTTATATTAGTTGTATCCACTTGAAATATCACTTTATTAGCGATAATATGTGAATGAGGGCTTTTTAAAATTCCTATGGGATTCACGCCTCTTAACATGCTTAAGAGCAATGACAATGCCTCGTGTTGCAACGCGCAGTGCGCATTAGACCGATCCTGTCAGAGCGCCAAACGTCGGCGCTTGTTTTGTGCAAGCACGTGACCATCAGCGCAGGCTAGGTGGCGTGTGGCAGGGTTATTAGAAAAGGGCGTCGTGCTCGTTAACAAAATGTCATCATGGACAAATATATTATTTTTTAGGATTATTTAAAAACCAGCAGCATAATTCCTTCTATAATTTTACCTTTGACCCGATGACAAGACAGTTAAAAACCACACCGTGACCCTTACAGCGCGGGGACCGACTTTAGACGTCAGAATATGACGTCTACAGACGTCAGATTCTGACGTCTGAAGTCGAACTCCGCACTGTAAGAGTGATATATTTTATATAACGGCCGTGGACCCATAACATAGGTATTCAAATGAAGCGGAAAGAGCCAACTAAGACATTTATGATGATTTCAAAGTGATAAAACCCTTTGGCACCCATGGTTTATACAAAAGATTTCAGCTCTTCAAAGGTTGACCAATATTATTGACGGAGCCTTACCTTCGCTTTCAGGATCCAGCCAGTAGACAGGTTTCCCTTCACAAAATGGACGGATCACTCCGGGAACAATGGTCATGTCGGTCACTTTGTTGTCCAACTTAAAACGAGATTCGCTGTCAGCTTCGTTTCCTGTATAATTCCCCACTTTGTGTGACTAAAAAATACAATATGCAACAAATAATGATCATAGAAATTTCGCCAATTTCTGATTTTATGCCTTTTCACGAAATTAAAAATTCGCAAATTTTTATTTTCAGTAGCGCTATTATAATAATAATTTTCGCAAGATTCTTGAATTCGCGAATTTGTCCTCCTCGTGAAACCTCGCGAAAATAAAAGCTCGCGAATATTACCAGATCTACAGTAATATCTTTGTGACAAATACTTCGATTATTTTGATGAACTGAAATCATTTCTGCTGGACTCTAAAGTGAGTACAAAATACTTACATAGGTGTGTAATTTGTATCAAGACTTATGCAATCTAACAAATGTATACGCTTATTTATTTGTCTTACAAAATGTTCTTTTTTAAAGTCAAACAGAAAGATTAAGAACGGCTATAGACGCGCTAGCTATAGACGCGTTAGAAGTTGTGTCTCGCTACCGCGACCCACAACTTCAAGTGGGTGAAAATTACTGCATGCTTGTTTTATTTCAGATCAAACATTTGCAAATGTTTAAACACTCATTTCGTTCCCAATAGCAGTGATTATAAAACTGATTAAAACGATTAAAGTGATGCTTAGCGCCCAAAGGGTTAACCCTTACAGCGCGGGGATAGACCTTAGACGTCAGAATCTGACGTCTGTAGATGTCAGATTCTGACGACTAAAGTCGATCCACGCACTGTAAGAGTACACGTATTTATACTGGTCGTAGACCTATAACATAGGTATTCAAATAAACCAGAAAGAGCTAACTAAGACATTTATGATGATTTCAAATTGAATTAAACTCTCTGGTTTCCATGGTTTGCTTACAATAATTCAGCGTTTTAAGGGTTAAAGGTTGTTCTATAGCCTACCTCATCTGCATTCCAGTTTTCCGCCCAATCAATATCTTCACCAGCCGTTAAAAAGCACATGTCATATTCAGTTAGGTACGTTGCAGATATTTTCTAAAACAAAGAACACGAAGAAGTTGGATTTTTATAAAAAGGACAGATACATAATAAGCTAAATTTGGTCATATGGAGCTATACAAATGATACCGGACTTGAACTCATATCCCGAGGTCACAATCCTAAAAGTTGTGTTACTTTTTTTCATTTCTTGAAAATAATTAAATATCAAATATTCAAACTGATGGTTTATTGGCCTGCAAACCTTCTTATAGTCTGTTGCCATCATAAGAACAATTGCACCTTCTTTGTTTTTCTTAATGTATAGCTCAGTTTTTTGATCGTTGTTAAGGACTCTCTCTTCTTTTCCGTCGTCTCTTTTCTCTGAGTTTGTCTGTGGAAATTTGCAAGTCAAGAAAATACAATTAACACCATATATCATGTATAATCAAATGAGCTTCACCCCAATTAACCATTTGCTTTTCCACTAGACATATTTTAATGGCATGCAAATAAAATTTGAAAAGAACATCCTAAAAAACAAAGGGTAAACAATGAAATGGAACATAAGGGCATTTTCGGAAAATTGATGGTGAGTCTTTGTGTAAGTTATTTCCAGGACTTACAAACTAGATTGCTAATACTATCATCCGTTGCGGACTAGTCCCAAATACATGTATATTGAGGATTTGGTTACTGTTCTCCCAGGACCAGTCCCGGATAAGTTCAGGATTGATAGTTACATGGGATAAATATAACGTCTGTCGTGGACCTTCCGCCGTAACGGCCCTTAACATGTTAAGGGTCGGCCCTATGCATGTATCATTCAGCAGGCGATATCTAAGTCAGCCGTTATAATGAGAATGGATGATTTTACGGTCTCATTACACAAAAATACAATGTTTCAGCTACTATTAAAGTAATTTATATAAAGAACAATAACAATCGATTTTTTTATTTGAATTTTTTTTTTAAAAACGTATGTAATTCGTTATATTTTATCAATTCTACTTACACATTATGTACAATACTGAAATTCTGGATGGGCCCAGTTATGGTTAGCAAGCAATTATGTGGATTTATAAAAAAATTGCGTCATAAATTAATCTTGTCTGAGCAAGGGTGCAGCAGCAATTTATTCTGGTAGTTAATCTGGTAGTCAATAAGTTAACAGGCTAAAACATATTTAAAATTAATACAACACAGTTTGCGATAATAATGTATGATCACTTCCTCACTTCGTTTTTTTCTGATATTTGTATGTACCAGCCTCCAATAATGTTTCGCAAATAATATAAAATGACACCATCTTAATTTATTTTGTCTCAATGTATGCGTATTTTGTTTTACGTAAACCGAGTTTGCACTTTTATTTGATGTACATATGTTACATACATATGTACACTTAAATCATCAGTTTTAACGTAAAATGACACCATCTTAATTTAATTTGTTTCAATATATGTATCAGTTTGTAAAATAAATCCATAAAGATATTAAATTAAAGCGGTCTACAGTTTGTAATCTAGAACAATATGAACCCTACCTTTACTTCATCACTGCCACCCTCTGTCTGAAAACAAATTAAAAACAATCTTTACTTCTCACAATTTAATATTATTACATAATTATATTGTTTACAGAGATTGGAATCTAATATTTACATCACGAAATATTGAAAACGAAGGCCTGGTAGTACAAATTGGAGATTGCTGAATTAATTTAAATGACCACCATGTCTCACACATATTTTGTGTCGCATGTTAATAATCATTTTCCACAAAATATGCACCACATTACATGACATATAATTATAAATAAAACAATAACCATGTCCCGCATAATTATGCATCATCAACTAAATGTATACCCATGTCCCAAATTGCCGGATTAGAGTCCGGTAGAGTGCGGTACATCGCGGAGGCGTCTTATCTTCTTTTTTCCATTCACGGAAGCAATGCGGATCTCATTACGTAATGAACAAATACGTAGGCAATGCGGAGTCGACACTGCTGTGTGCGTCAAGAACCAGCTAACAAGAATACCCCGGTGTCAACGAGGTATATCCCAAACAACAAGGTATATATTCCCAATAAATTTAAAGGCCACAAGAAGTGTTGTAACATCCAGCAAATGTTAATCTAAAAGTTTGTCTTCTCCCAAAATACATTTCAGTAAACCTTCTCTTACAATTATTAATTTTTCTAAATAAATTAAAATTAATGATTTTAGAGACAATTTTTAAAACTTATCGTACCCCCACAGATCTTATCGACCACGAGACTTGTACTGATAACTTCCTGTATCGACCAAAAACATCAAGTCTTACACCGCGTTACTGTTAAAAAGCATCAGCGATCTGCGCTATTTCACACGATATTTTTTTATATCTGATTTAAGAAGCCAAACACAATTTAAAATTGATAACAAATATGTTTTTTTCCGAAAATAACGTGAATGAACAAGTGATTCTAACGTTAGTGGAGTGACAATGGCGGGTATACCTATGACTTGTCAACAATTCGTTCTCCGGTTGCGAATTTTGTACGATAAAAGTCACAGGTACAATAAAAGGTACGATACAGGCACTCGCCTTCGGCTCGGCCTGTATCTGGCGACAGCGTACTGGGTGGGCGTACGATAAAAGTCACAGGTACAATAAAAAGTACGATACAGGCACTCGCCTTCGCCTCGGCCTGTATCTGGCGACAGCGTACCGATATCAGCCTTTATCGACCAAAAAGCAGTGCCACATGCATTCAATAAAATAATTTATTCTGTAACGAAGAGTGGACTGATTGATACACCCATTTTAGAGACATTTTATATAACTTCCACCCAAAACAGGATGGAACCTGGTATAATTTTGTAATCGTGCAGAGTTGCTGCCAGTCGGTTCTGCGCTAATAACGTATCGGCATCATCCGTGTTAATACCGCCGAACTATTCCGTGTTATTACGACATTTTCCGTGTTGGTGCCGGCGTCTTCCTGACACCGTACGTATCCGTGTCGAC
>OZ024903.1:74685311-74750311 GCA_964017125.1 Flabesymbios commensalis
GTGCTTTAAAATTGTTTTTTGACTTTTTTGTATTTTTAGTTAAGATCAGTAGGCTATATGGCTTCATATAAGTTAAATTGTCAAAATCGACAACATTGAAAATGTCTTATCCCAAGGGCTCCCTTTAACAAATGAAAACTGATTATGAAAATGATTACACATTCACCTACGTGTATTAGATGGCAGGTGAATAAGGTGATCATATTAGAAAAGGATGGCGATACCATTATGTGCCGTTCTTTTTTAACAGCATTGGCCTGGTGATTATTCAAATTAGTTTAATTAACCCCTTAATCACCGGTTCCGATTACATTCGTTTTTCAATTGTTATTAAATTTCAACAGCTTTTGAACATGTTAAAGATAACACGTGACATCAGTGAGCAGTATTTCCAAAGAATTAATTTTCATTTTGTCAAAATGGGTGACACTTCTAATTAAGTAATTTCAATTTTACAATTTAGCGCCAAAAGGGTTAAAATATATAAGACTTTTGAAGCGACCTGAGCACACATGTGGATTTTAGCGCCACGTAAAAGCTATTTTTATGATTATTAATATTTTGTGGTTTTAAGTCACATTTTTCACACTGTGGTGGCAAAATGCACAGCCATTGAACCAAATGTTTATTCATTTTTCTCAGTCAACCTAAGTACATACCGTTTGAAAATGATACAATATGCATTCTAATATTAGCGCATGGGGGACATTTTTCGGCAATAACGCCTACTTCAGGGTCCCTTTCCTCCCATTTACATAGTTTAAGACATTCTTGGGTATTTTTATTTATTAGGCTTTATGTACACAAATACATACAGTAATATGCAATTGTGAGTAAAATTGTGTAAATTAGGATGTCAAATACAGGTGACCAGCACCCTTACAATATGTTTGACATCCAGGATCAAATTTTATATAGGCCTACACTTGAATCCAAGTTATAGTGTAAAAGATCATTTTTTTATACACATCATAGCAAAAAAGACATTCGGGAAAGCGTAAAAACCTTTTAAAAACATGCAGAGTTGCTGGAGTATGTAATAAAACATTATAATTACAGCTGTCCCCAGCTGAAACGAAAACCCAGTGCCGGCCAAATGCTGGTCAAGCCCGGCACCCACCCAACACCGGGAATTATCCTTGCGTCTGCTAGGAATAGCTGTCAGAAAAATCGCAAATTAACCTATCCCTTGGGAAAATAATAATATTAGAGGGACTAGTGGCTCATCGGCTGCCAGCATATGAGTATTGACAAAAGAGAAAACCTTCATCATTCTTTGAAAACATAGCGAAAAGCTTTCTCCCGTCAATTTAGGTTGCGGTAGTATGGAGGATATGCCATGCATATTTCTTGTGTTACCACTGGTTACGGGCATGGTGGAACGCTTTCTAACAAAATATGGTATTGAAACATGTTGATTATGATAATCGAAATACCACACGCACGCCTGACATCCTATTCAGTTGACGTGCAAAACTTGTCAATGTTTGCTCCTGGCGTCTTTCGGTAAACTATTCCAAATGATAACTACGCGATTAGAATAGTAATGTTCAAACGTCTTAGTTCTGCCTTGTCTCGAGTAAGAGAGTGATCCGTTCTGACATGACCGAAGTCTTCTGTCTGGTTCATAGTAACTCGATAATGATGCAATGCTATTAGAAAAATCATACACAAAATAGTGATTTAAAAAGAAGCGAAAAGACAAGTAGAGTAGAGCTAAGACCAAACACCCAGGTCATAATATATCTGCTAAAATTGACCTGATTTAATACCTGGCCTATAAATATACTTGTAGCCTAGTAGGGGCTACATATTGTAAAATAAATTTGGTTTCATGAATTGATTTCAGCAGATTTGTTTCCATCGCGTAGTTTGAGAACAAATATTTGTGTGATATACTTCTGTGAAAAATATAATGGAAATTTCCAAAAGCCTCGCAGTCACACGCCAGCAAACACGATAAGTTCACCCAATGTTGGTTAAATGATGGGTAACCGTCTGCGACGCTGGCCCAACATTGAGCTAACTTTGGATGAGCATTCGTAGGTGCTTAGAGGTGAGGTGGGGCGCTGTAGTCAGGGCAGGTGACAGTTCTTTTCAGCAGATAGACACGTAATCAAACGGCGATTCCTAAGTGTTTTTTAAGTGAACCATTACGCTGCTGGAAACGTATATAACTATATTTAAGTATATGTCAGGCCAATAATGATTTATTAATCAAAATTAATGTGTATTTAGAAATAATATTTATTAAACGTCTAGTTAATAATCAGATATGGGATTGTTTTTTCATAAATATAAATTTTTTCGTCATTTAAAGCTGGAAATTTCGTTAGCAATTCCAGCTTCGAAAGAATGAAAAATAGAAGCATAAAATTCAAACCAATGAAAGCAGCCAAAACAGAACGCTGAGCCTAGCAATAAACTAGTGCAGGTTTTGTCTTGTGCAACTTGTCTTGATGCGTACTAGTTGCTACAGGGGGCTATTATGTCCAGTTCATAGATTGAACAAAATGTATTGTGAAATCGTTAAACTTTCTCGTTGTGGATGCATAGTTAATAAGAAAAATCGAAAAAAATAGTTAATCTGTTTTCTTTATGAAACTGTTTTGCAGCTGGAAATAGTTTTGGCAATTCCAGTTCCAAATGGATGGAACTACTAACTGGCAATTCAATGGGATAAGAGGTAACCCTTTCAGCGCGGGGACAGTCTTTAGACGTCAGAATCTGACGTCTAAAGACGTCAGATTATGACGTCTAAAGACTGTTCCCACGCCGACAGAATTAAAACTTTTATAATGGACCCATAACATAGGTATTCAAATGAAGCGGAAAGAGCTAACTAAAACATTTATGATGATTTCAAATTGAAAAATTGTTCTCTTTGTTTTATACGACGATATTTCAGCGTTGTAAGAGTTCATGGATATGGCTGAGTGATTGTATGTGGAAAAAAAGTTAGATGAATCGGTCAATTGACAATGTTTGAAATCAGATTAAAATGGTAGATCCCACCGTATTCAACAATAATAGGTATGTTCTGTAAACAACTGAAAAACTAATGCACGCGTTCACGCGTTTCATAACTAGTTAAAACTCTATTTTATTTTAAATGCATAAGAAATGTACTCAACTACCTCAGAGTATCATATTTGTGGTGAATTGTGATAGTCTTGTTATTTGTTATTTTCTTATTTTTGTGGTAAAATAAATGCGCACGTCTTTGACTGTTAATTGTTAGCTTGTCAACCCAGTTGTCATGTGTGAAGCATTGGAGACGTACTCCATAGTCTGGCCCATCCCAGAAAATACGTTTACAAAGGGTTAACCCTTTAACCGCCGGTGTCGCATATATTGGGGTTTTTACTCAATTATTACCACATTCAGTACCGCCTTTTAAGCATGTTAAAGCCATTATGTGACATCAATCAGCGCGATTTGAAAAGAGTTGACCTCCATTTTGCCAAATCTGAATAATTTTCGCTACTTGAAGTTGTGGATCGCGTCAGCGAGACACAACTTCAACTGGGTGAAAATTCAAATTGAATAATTTGGCGGTTAAAGGGTTAACAAATGTCTGGTGTGTGATGTGATTCCATACCTTTCATGACTCGCTTCACCAAACGTAGACGATTTAAAAACTTAACTTGACTCTATCACTCACGTTCATGACGTTGCGGCCACTGTAAACTAGCTCGAATCTGCTAATCATATCGTGTTACATTACATCTTATATTTTTTGTGTTGCAATGATATCAGCCAGGCATTGCTGACGCAATTGCTGGCTTTAGATAACTACAAATACCCAAGTACGGCAAGTCTCGAGGCAGCATTTTTTTACAGATTTTAGATAACTGGCACAAAAACTGGGTTGTCTTAACAAGTTGACAAATAGAAGATCTCAGTCATGCACATCGGTCACCCATATCAGTAATGACATTCAACCCACCTCCGAAACTCACTCCGCACGCTCTGATTGTTATGATAACAAAAAGTTTTCTTTACCAGTTTACCACTGATTTTGACAAACAACCCTCCACAGCTCGAGGGAATTCCCCACAGTCATTCCCTGTCAGAAAACTTCCTGGTGGAACAGCAGTGACAGTCTACCACCATGTCTACCCTATCCCGAGGCTGGTTGACTGAACAGGTAGGCTATACTCGTTCGCTCATTTGGGAGTTCCGTTTGTTCAATCGTTCATTCGTCCATTCATTGATCCATCCATTAATTCACTCATGATTCATTGATTCATTGATTCATTCTTCATTCATTCATTCATGCATTCATTCGTTCATTCATTCAATCATTCATTCATTCATTCAATAATTCGTTTATTCGCCCATCCGTTCATTCGTCCATTCGTTCGTTCATTGATTCATTGATTCATTGATTCATTGATTCATTCATTCATTCATTCATTCGTTCATTCATTCATTCATTCATTCATTCATTCCTTCCTTCCTTCATTCATTCATCCATTCATTCATACATGCGTTGATTCGTTCATTCATTCATTCATTCATTCATTCATTCATTCATTCATTCATTCATTCATTCATTCATTCATTCATTCATTCATTCATTCATTCATTCATTCATTCATTCATTCATTCATTCATAGATTCATTCATTCATTCATTCATTCATTCATTCATTCATTCATTCATTCATTCATTCATTCATTTATTTATTTATTCATTCATGCAATAATTCATTCATTCATTCATCCATTCATTCATTCATTCATCCATTCATTCATTCATTCATTCATTCATTCATTCATTCATTCATTCATTCATTCATTCATTCATTCATCCATCTATTCATTCATTCATTCATTCATTCATTCATTCATTCATTCATCCATTCATTCATTCATTTATTCATTCATTCATTCATTCATTCATGCATGCATTTATTTATTCATTCATTCATTCATTCATTCATTTATTTATTTATTCATTCATTCATTCATTCATTCATTCATTCATTCATTCATTCGTTCATTTATTCATTTATTCATTCATTAATTCATTCATTTATTCATTCATTCATTTATTCATTCATTCATTCATTCATTCATTCATTCATCCATACATTCATTCATTCATTCATTCATTCATTTATTAAATAATTCATTAATTCATTCATTCATTCATTCATTTATTCATTCATTCATTCATTCATTCATTCATTCATTCATTCATTCATTCATCCATCCATTTCTTCGTTCATTCATTCATTCATTCATTCATTCATTCATTCATTCATTCATTCATTCATTCATTCATTCATTCATTCATTCATTCATTCATTCATTTATTCATTCATTCATTCATTCATTCATTCATTCATCCATACATTCATCCGTTCGCTCGTCCGTTCGTTTGCTTGTTCGTTTGTACGTTCGTTTGTTCGTTCGTTTGCTCGTTCGTTCGTTCGTTCGTTCGTTCGTTCGTTCGTTCGTTCGTTCGTTCGTTCGTCCGTTCGGTCGTTCGTTCGCTCGTTTGTTCGTTCGTTAGCTCGTTCGTTCGTTCATGGATTAGATTCATAGCTCTTGGTCAGACATCACATTGGTCTGATACCCCATCAATTGATTAATTCCAAGTCCTTTAACATGTCATGTTTACTGCAACATCTCAAATTGAGTACACTTTACATCAGTTTCAAACTACCACTCTCTAGAGGCCCAGTCACACATACCATCACGCACGTCTAGCGCACAAAAAATGAAGAATTTTGGTCAGTGCGTTGTGATTCGCTGGGCGTGCGTCAGAATTCGTTGATGATTTGATGAGAAGGCCGGATAAACGTTATTCATTTATTGTGTGTGTCAACCTCTGCGCACATTTTCTGCATGTTCAAAACTGTGAGCGCTTTTCCACGTGTGAATATGGAAGCCAGACGAACGTCAGACCAACGCCAGGCTAACGCTAGGCACAAGTACAGCATACGCTCTAAATTCGTTGTGTTTTCGTTGACCGAGGTTTGTTCCAGTCACATGTAAACGACGCACAGTCCACACATAAAAAAATTAAAATTAAAATTTGAGTCCGGATTGTGAAAAACGTCGCAAGCTGGTTGCGAGTGCACAGCGTGTTTTTAACGCAAAGGGCGAATGAACAACGCTTTGCTAACGCGTTGCACGCATACAGTGCGAATTAAACCCTAGGATGATAATGTCGACGATTATATTAAATTTTATCAGTTTGTTTGTACTTATGTAACCATTTAAAAAAAAAAAAATGTGAGCTAAATTTATGAAAACATTATATGTTTGGTCGTAATTTCGACAAATTGATAACAAAATCGGCTCTTAAAGCCGTGTCATGTGAAACACCACGTCAAATAATTAAAAATAAAATGTCGTTCTTTAGAACTCCAACGGTTAAGCTGCAGAAATAACATATAGACTAGTTGAAATCTGAGATATCGTTCAGAAAAAGTGACCCACGGTAGGAACTCTGCCCATTTTGTTTTTACAACATTTTTAACCAATTTCGGGTATGGCGAATCGAATGCGAAGTCGTGTCAAGCGAAAATCCGCGAAATTCGTTTATTTTGAAGAATAAAATATGACGTCATAATGTATATTTTGAGTACTTTTGCAAATATCATGAATTGATGTGAGGAAAGGGGTGACATTGTATATGAACCGATGACCAGCACTTCTAATAAGTCGGTTCGTGCCCAACCCATGTACACATGGTGGCATGTGCTGGTGATCAGTTTCACGGGGGAGCTACCCCAAGGTCATGGTAAGGTCATCTCAAGGTCACAGCAAGGTCAAATCAGCTCAAAACGGTTGAAAATACCAGTCTGTTTATTTTTTGCTAAAATTATGTTCACTTGAGATGTCTATGATGGCTCGAAGCATTCTTGGACCCAAACACGGACATATGCCAAAACACCCAAAGAGGTTACAGGGATAATATAAGGGTTGGAGGGTTTTTTACTCCCCGTGAAATCACCCTCGTGTTACTCCTGTCTGATATGGCAGAAATGGACCAAATAACACAATGATGTTATGTTTCGACCAATGGCCAGTATACATTAATTGCATCAGATGGAGTTCAACCCAAGTACACATGTTAGAATGAGTTGGGGTTGGATTTCACAGGGTGCTACCCCAAGGTCGTGGTAAGGTCATCTCAAGGTCACAGCAAGGTCAAATCAGCTCAAAACGAGTGAAAATAGCTTGTTTTGTTGATTTTGCTACAAGTATGTTCCCTTGTGATGTCTATGATGGATTGAAGCATACCTAGACCCCCAACACGGACCAATACCAAGACACGCCTTAATAGGTAACAGGTAATGAAAGGGTTGGGAAGGTTTTACCCCATCAAATCACCCTTGTTTCAGCCCTGTCTGATATGGCAGAAAGGGACGAAATATAACACACTGATTTTATGTTTGACCGATATCTAAATAAATCTAATGAATACCATCCAAAGTACACATGGTGACATGGGTGGGGTCGGGCTTCATATGGGAGAGACCACAAGGTCATGGCCAGTGTATCTGAATGTCACAGCAAGGTCAAATCAGCTCAACAGTGAAAATAGCTTGTTTTCGTTGCTTTAGCTACACTTATGTTCATTTCAAATGTCGGAGATGGTGAAACCCGCCTAGACACCGTGTCTATACCATAGACACCCCAAGAGATTACATGGGTAATATAAGGTTTCGAGAGGTTTCAGGGTTTTTAATAATCACCACTAGGGGTCAGAGCTTTCACAGCCACTGTCTGTACTGCCGCATCCAGATGAAAATGACATACAAAATAAAAAGGAGACCCCTGGTGTTGATTAAGAGCAATTGCGACGAAAAAATCAGTGGGTGATGTAGGCCTACTGTGGCACTCACTGATAAGTCAGTGAATAAATACATTTGATTAAACCCAGCCAGCCCAAGTATTCCTCAAAATTTCAAAGAAGCTCATGTAAGACCACTACTGAAAAAAACATCTCTTCCTAAAAACGAGCTGAAAAATTACAGGCCTGTATCCAACTTAAGTTTCATTTCCAAAATCTTAGAAAAGATAGTAGCCAATAGGCTGCAAGTTCATATAAAAAATAACCATCTATGTAATCCATTACAATCGGCCTACAGGAAACATCATTCTACAGAATCGACTCTACTGAAAGTACATAACGATATCATTATTAGTATGGACAAGGGTGAAGTTACGGCTCTAACCTTGCTTGACTTGTCGGCCGCTTTCGACACCATTGACCATGCTACATTAACAGATAGACTTTCTGATTGGTATGGAGTATCTGGCCAGGCTCAAATTTGGTTTTCTTCTTATTTGCAAAATAGGCTCCGGTCCGTAAAAATTAAATAAAGTTTTTCAGATAAAATCACACTCTCATATGGAGTTCCACAGGGCTCTGTGCTAGGACCAGTGCTTTTTACTTTATACACTACACCAGAAAAAATATTGAATAATTTCCCATGCTTACTTCTAGGTCAAGATACAAATCCATCTACATCAGCTAAAAATCTTGGTGTACTATTCGACAGTAGCCTGAATTTCCGAGGTCATTTCAATGTCACAGTAAGGTCAAAGAAGCTCATAATAAGTAAAAATAGATGATTTTTTATGTTTTTGCCCCAATTCTGTTCACTTGATATGTCTATGTCAAGTCGGTCATTTTTAATTTGATCAAGTTAACATTTTTCAGGAGATATCCCTCTTTAAGACTGCATGTATGTTCTATCGTAATAGTCCAGCTATCTGGCACAGTTTTACAAATATTATGCATATTTTAAAATAAATACCGATAATCGGGAATTTTGCCCGCCGTGACCTTGTTTTTACATTATTCGCAACCATTTTCAAACTCTTCTGAGCTATTGGAGAAGTGAATATATGATATTATTTTTTTAGCAATACATAAAAAATAATTGAATGATTCGTTGAAACCCGCCGTATACTAACCGAGAGATTACATGGGTAATATAAGCTTTGGAGGGGTTTTACCCTTACTAACTCACACTTAGTCCTATACCACCCCTGCCTGATAAATGAAAATAGACAAATTGACAATGTGATTGTTATGTTTTGACCAATGGCCAGAAGGCTTGTTCCCATCAACCAAAGTTGATAGCATGTAGAACAAAATTACTCAATGCATAAAAATGATATTTTACCATTTTGTTGCATGTTTTAAACTGGAAAGTCCAATAAATAAACGAATAAATAAAATAAATACATTTTCGTCTTCGACATGTCTGATTTCATGATTGTTCATAATTATTTGAATTCGACGGACATATAGTGGTGATTGTATTTAAAAAAAAAATCCAAAAAGTAGTAGGGCCTATATTGTCCCTTGTTAAAGTGAATTTATGCTCAAGTCGCCCTAAAATCTGTTACATTCGAATTCGCTTAGAAGTTTGTATCTGCAAAAAAATCTAAAATCAATTAAAGTTCCTTTCTGTGTAATGAATATGCGGTCTAGCGAAAATATATAAGAATACATATATACAAACTATGAAATACTAAGATTAATATGTAACATGGATCGGCAGGCATAATGACTTGGTAAAAGACAGTATATACAGCAAACATTATTCGACTAGGTCTTCGTAGGCATAGTGGACAGATTTTGATAACGACTTTGGAAACTTGTTTTGCTTTTCAATATAAAAAAAACGTCTTTATAATGTAGCCGTGTCGTCTTCTCCGACTCCGTGGATTAATGTATTTGCTTTACCCAAAAAATCCAACATGGCGGTGACTGAGAGCGATCCCGACCCCAAGGTCCGAAAAATGTCCGTACCTTTTTAATGACTGTGCAAATTTGAGCTCAAATGTTACTGGTTCTAAAATAATCTATTTTCGACCTGATTATCTCACCGGAAGTCTCATTTATGACCGTCCAAAGAAATGTCCCACGATTTTGTACGCGGTCAATCTGTGGCTGAAACCTGTTTCCCCTGGGGCTAGTCATAATGCAAACTGTTTCGTAATAAATAAGTGCGGACTACTCACAATATGGATAATGCAGATATATTGCTGTAAATGCTATACGTATCACATATTATGGAAAAAAATAAGTGGAGAACCACTCATGTCTAGGTATCTTAGTAAACATAAATGGTGGAATTCCTTTAGAGAGAAGATATCCCGGAATGTTGACATCCCTTCCACAGGGATTAATCAATAATACAACGAGGTAGTAGTAGTAAATCATTGCTTTACATCACTTTTCGGCACAAATGGCCTTTCAAGTGACATCGCTGTGCAATTTAATGCTGGCATTTCGCACAGCTCCGCTATCCTCGGGTCGGATAATCCCCGGAGAAACAATAGGAAGGGTAACTCCATTCATTCCCCGACTTTCCTGTGACCTTGAGATGGCCTTACCATGACCTTATGATAACTCTTTTATAAAACTCAACACCAACCCAACTCACCTTGCGTAGGCCTACTTGGGTTGTGTTTTGACCTATTGGAAGTTTTGGTCCAATAATCTATTTTCACCCATTTTGAACTGATTTGACCTTGCTGTAACCTTGAGATGACCTTGTCATGACCTTGGGGTAAGAACCCTGTGAAATACAGGCCCAACCTATTTCACCATGTATACTTGGGTTGAGCCCCACCAGATGTAATAAATGTATTGGTTATTGGTCAAAATATAACATCAGTGTGTTATTTTGTACATTGTGCCATGTGAGACAGTATTGACATAAGGGTGATTTGAAGGGGGGGGGGGTAAAAAAACCTCCAACCCTAAATGTTATCTCTGCAACCTCTCAGGGGTGTTTTTGTGTAGGTCCGTGTTGGGATCTAGGTATGTTTCAAGACATTGTGTATATTTCAAGTGAACATAATGTTAGCGAAAACAAAAAAAAGCTATTTTCAACCGTTTTGCGCAGATCTTGTTGTGACCTTGAGATGACCGCCCCATGACCTTTGGATAACTCCCCTATGAAACCCAACACCAACCCATGTCACCATATGTACCTGGGTTGGGCTCAATCGATTTTTTGGAATTGCTGGTCCAATAATCTATTTAAAAGTAATATTTTTGAACAAAATTCTTTTCCACTGACAGTGTGTATATGCCACGCTCTCATACCACCCTAGGGGTCAAGGGTACCATACTTCGATGACCCCTGGTGGCCTTGTCCATGTATGTATAATCTGCAGTCTTTCCTGTTTCAATAACTTTTTTGTTCTCAATCTTTATGATTTTGTGTACTATTAGATTCTAATATTTTGAATTTAATTATGTTATCATTAAACTTAAATTTCAAATGACACCTTAAATACTTGTTACGCATGGAGGGTCACATATGCTAAAATATATTTGACCCTGAAATTGACCTTCTGACCTTGAGGTTGACCTCAAATCACCAAAAAAAATCCAGAAATTTAGAGGGAAAATCCGGCTTGACACGACTTCGCATTCGATTCCCTATACCCGAAAATGGTTAAAAATGGAGAAAAAACTAAATGGGCAGACTTCCTACTCTGGGTCGATATTTTGCTCCGATTTCCACCAGTCTAATAGTCACAGCGTGTTCTTCGAGCGCTGGACGAGCTACGGGCGAGTGCCCAACGTTTGCTTCGAGCGCTCATGCAGCGCAGGGCAAGCGTGTTGCCCGCGACTGCCCGGCGTCCTCAACGGGCAGCAATGTGATACATAGCAAACGTATTTGACGTTTATAAAACGTTGTTCTAGCGCGCTTTACGTGTTTCTGGCGATCTTCTAGCGTGTACATTTATGCGTTCATATGCGCTCAATATTTTAAACACACCCAACTTCCTTGAAGATTACACTGCGCACAAAAATATGCGTAGCGTTAGTGCAGCGCCCTCTACAGACCAGTAGCGAATGTTGACGCACGACCGACGCACGACAGACGCTCTGGCTAAAAAAATCAATTTTCAGTGCGTGGGTCGTGCGTCGACTATGTGTGACTGAACCTTACGGTCAGAAGAAAACTTAAAAATGCCGGCACTGAACGCGCATATACATGATATAGCGCCCATCCAACGTGTTCCTAACGCATGTCCAGCGAACATATAACGTATATGGGGCGTGCTAAATGCTTTCTGACTTATTCGTGCCTCGCGCTGGCGATGCGCGGTGTATTCGTTAACTCTGTTGCCTTGCGAACGCGCAACGCGGTAGCGAAACGCTGTGTATTCGCTGATTTATACACCTGATTTATTTATAACACGCTGTATATTCGTCTTAAACTCGTTGACTCTTCTCATATCCTGACAAAATTCATGGACGCACAACGACACACTGCTCTATTTTGTGTCACTCAAGGCGTGGGCTGTGCGCCGTGTATGTGTGACTGGGGTATTAGGTAATGTGAATATGTGTATATGTGATAATGTGAGGAGTGTCAAAGTGAGATGCAGTTTCATTAATTGCACTTTGATCCCACAGGTCATATCCTCGTGTTGGGATGTGGTTATATCCGCCATGATGTGGTTATATCCGCCATGAAATGAAAATGAAATGAAATGAAAAACTTCTCATGCGCCTAAATCCTCGATGTCCCGAGCTCAGAGCTTTAGATTTTTTATTTTCAAGAGGGATACAATTCCAGAGCTGGGGGGGGGGGGGGGGCGCAACCGAAAAAGCCCTTTCACCCATCTTAGAACTCTTAGAGATTACGGGTTCTGCTTAAAGGCTTAAGCAGATTATGTAGATATACTGGCTGACATTTATGTATTACTTTATATGTGAGGGTGCATATTTTGTATTTTATTCTGAATGGGACAGGGAGCCAGTGTAGGGATTTTAACAAAGGTGTAAAACTGCAGAATCATGGAGAACGGGTCACAACCCTCAGGCTAAGCAGTTCTGAACGCTCTGCAGCTTGTTTATTTATACGTTCTTGATGTACCTGTATTCCAAAACTAAGACATTAATTAACTGTTGTAAATAAGTGGCGTCTCTAAGAAATGTTTGCGGAAATTTGCAGTGACCTTTTTGTTGACCTGTGACCTGTGAATATTGCTTCACGTCGCTTTCTGCACAATCATGGCAATATCGCGACAGAATGAAGCCCGAAGTCGGGAGTATGCCCTACTCTTATCGAATGACTTCAAGCGTTCTTTTTAGTGCACAGTACCACAGACAGCACTGTACACTCCAGGCATTTTCACAGTTTGGAGCACAGTATATACACAGTTTATTGATCTAAGGTCAATTGCCGGTCAAAGAAAAAACATATAAATTAGTAGGCCTACCACCTACTATGATTTTAAAATAATTATGTGACCCGCCATGTGAGAAGGTACATCCCCGCGTCTTTGTTACAATTATTGATGATGTCATTTAAAATGTAATTTTAATGATTACATTTATAACTAATTAAAACAAAATCTCGGCAAAAAAAGTTTTAACGATTTTTTAAAAAATCTTACAGTTAATGAAACAGGAAGTAGTCCAGAAACATTAGGTTTTGAAGTCGAATAAATTTGTAACAAGCTGATTTTTTTTCAGAATCCACTCAAAATACTGTCCTGAAAAACATATTAAAAGTCCCCAAGCTCGGGAAAGTATCAAAATTCAAGATGACCGCCAAAATCCTTAAATGATCCATTTTTTGTTAAAAACTGAAATAAATATTGAAAATTTTAAAATTTGCAAGCCCTTAATTTGACAATTATTACTATTGCCAGCAAAATTACCATGATAAAAGTAGCCGTGAATACCACCTGCGGCATTTAAAAAAAACATAAAATCCAATATTGCCGCCGAATACAAACAAACATTTACAACGGAGTTGAGACGTTAGATAGCTGTCTTAGTTAGTATTGTTCTCTCATCAATTTTTAAATGTGTGATCGTAGTATCTTCTTTGGCACAAACAATAATTGAAATGAAAAATTCCATTGGAATATATGGGTCTATGATATATCGGTCATATGATACATGTATAACACTGAACGCATTTACACTAAAGTGCTTGATTTTAGAAAACAACAAACACGCTTCTTCAGTTTACTACCGTGAGTAGTAATTCTCTGACATAGATAATGTGATGACTGATTCAAAATATCTGAAAACGCTTGAGAACCTATATATTATAAGTAAAATAATATTATCTATCGTAAAACTACTGTTTTCGCCAATATTTTAAATAGTATAACATTTTCATCATTGTAGTTATGTTTTCTTTCACAATAGTAAATAATTGACAAAATAATGGATGTACATAGTAGCAATAATATTTGTTATTATATGTGGAAAGTGAACAGCTTATAAGCCTAACGTGTACCAAAATATATTTGTATTGCCAAAAAGCAACTGAAAAGGGACTGAAGCTTGACCCTGCGATTCTCAGCGCTCATTGGGAGGTTCCTCACTTACATACATGCATACTGTCCGGAAGGTTATTCATATCACCATTCGTAAATAAAAATGCAGAATTACCAGTATGACTGGGCACAAGAGAGGTAGTGACACTGAGGCTCTCCCCATATTGCTTAAATTGTTTTATTTTTGTAAATCCCCAGATACTTAACTTGTACATCTGCCTTAAAAAGGTATCAAATATTTAGATTAGTATATCAATCAATAGATAAAATATAGGTAGACTTAATTAGGGATAGCGGGTGTAGCGCAGAGCTTGAGATCAAATTCCACCCCATACGTAGAAGCCCACCTGCAACTAAAGGTTGTTATTCTGGTGTGTGAATAGCCTGATATTATATATGTTGTTAAATCAATAAGATAAATGAAAGCAGTTGCCGCTTTGAATATACTCTACAGGTAATAATGGGTAAATTTAATTTTAAATTGTTTAATGTGTTTGTTGAAGTGATATATACGTACAGTGCACTTCCCTTTTAGATATGTTGGTATAAATGGGGTGTGTATTATGCTTAAGGATCAGTAGCGTTCTATTTCACTTAAAATTTGGTAAAAATCAGCAAGATTCTACTAGAACCTAATTTAGCCTCTCTCTGCACACCAGTGACCCTGTAGAACCGTATAATATAACCAGACGTATAATGTAACCGGTTACACTATATGTCTGGTTACATTATACATTATCATACATTATACAACCATCCAAACCCGGTTGATTATTTAAAAAAAATGGTAAGGTAAACATAAATTTAGAAATTATCGAGTATTTTTATTGTAACAAAAACCTGACAGTTTTATACTATTTTAAACTACTTAAATCAAAACAAAAATCATTTTAATCTCTTCTCAATTCACACTGACTAATATACGGTAATTAGCCTACTTTGTGCCACCAATGAAACCTTGCATATAAAAATATGTATGTATTAAACAAGTTCTGCTCATTTAAAAATGTATTTTGGAGGCCATCTTAAAGTTTAACCTATTTAAAACAGAAACAAATATATATCGACTCTCTACTTCAACCACACTGACAAATATACGTTAATTGGCATAGTTTGTGCTACTAATGAGACATTGCACATAAAATATGCATGTATTTACCTACAAAAATCTAAGACAATAAACTCAACACGCTCCGAAGCTCGTTCAATGCAAACTCATTAAGGAAAATGACAATCTAGTAGTGAATGAAAAATGGTAATTTATTAATGACGTAAAACATAAGACAGTAAGAGCGTTCAAAACAGAAATAACCATACATAGCTTTTCATAACAGAAGGCAAATGTAAAAATCAAAATGACAAATAACACATTTTTATACCTAGGTATAAATGATAATAATACTGTATTCAAATGCATAAAACTGTCAACAATTCTGCTACTTAGAAATAATTTATCATGAGCATTGAAGGAGGGGGCCACAAACGCCACAAGCTGGAAAGAAAGCATAAACAAACCTAGATACACCCACCATAAAATAAATTACTTTAAAAAGTCACAAGTTCATTGATGACATTAAAATACAACAACATTTTTACATAGTTGTCATACCAATAAAACCATCCCCCGAAAAAAACAATGTTCGTATTACTTCAAACCAAAAATAGGTCACACCACATTGAACCCATGTCCACACTGATTGAAAACTCGTCAACAAATGGTCAGACCACACTGAACCCATGTTAACGTGATTTCAACCTGATAAAATTATAATAAAACAAAACATAGAATCATACAATTCTTTTGAGTCAAACCACACTGAACCCCCAGCAGATAAAAAAATGTTTGATAGTATAAACACCTATCTGAGCAATTAATTATGTTTCAATATAAGAAATTATGGAAAACATTTATGTTTCACAATTTAATGACGATAAAGCTGATATACCGCTTTTAAGCAGCAGAGCTCCATGTACCCCACCATATGCCTGCTAAGTTAATTTAAAATCAAACGACATTATAAATTATACTAAAACAAGCACAGGTTAAATAAAATATGCATCAAAACTATTTAACCCATACACCGCTGAATTATGACGTCATAAAATGCCTGAGCGCTGAATTAATTAATTTTTTAACTGAAAACAGTAATTACTGATGTCGCCAAAAATCGACATTCGCTGTCTGCCAGGTGGTCGCCTTTCGGCGCCACCCGCGGTGAAAGGGTTAAATAACCTACAGTTAAACAGCATTGTCATAATATTTTTAAGTTTCTCGCACCAAAACTAGATGTAAAAAAGCAACTGTATAATAGCAAAGAAAAACATTCTGGAAAGCGTAGAAACTGAGTACATGTAATTACATAATACAAAATTAAATAAAATTCCAATGATGATCAACAGATACTCAAGAATTTAACTCATTTTGCATAAATATATTACCACTAACAAGAGTGCATATAAATTGCCCTTTATCGCAAATATGACAAAACACAATCAAACCACATCTAAGAAAATAAAGGTGATATAAAATAAATACCCACCCTGATTAAAATAATCAAATTATTGGTCAGACCCACTAACATTATAATGTAAAAACATTCTACATAATTATTGTAAACAATGTAAAACCAACAAAATGTCCGACCAAAATGATACCACAAAGAAGTAACCTAAAATTAACACATTCATTGAAAAACGACAGTGATCAAACATCACCATAGCATTATAATGTACCCATACTTTTACTCAAATAAATTAAAAGCTGAAAAACCTAACAAAAATGCATATAATTCTTCTTCATAAAAAATAGGTCAGACCACACTGAACCCTTAAAGAAGAAATATACACACTGAAAGAAAACAAGAGGTCAACTTAACGGTTGTATCTATACAACATCATTGGGCATAGATATGCAGATATTAATTTCTGAAAGAGAATTATGGCTATAGTACGGAATTTATATACAAAATATTAACCTTTTCTATAAGCAAAAAAGCAGCAACAAAACGAGAACTATGCCCTTTAAAACAGGGCCACGTAAACTTTTATAGTATTTTTAAGACCAACATCACTAAAATAAACACCATCAAAATTATAGAGATAAGGCCATCTACTATTCAAACCCTTTCTATGATACCAAAAATGAATTCCTGGACATGGTTCAGAACTATTATGTAAATGATGTTCTAGCCTATCATTAACTACTTCAATGTCATGATTGTAACCATCGCGACATTTTTCCCTAAAAATCAATTGGCAAATGTAAACGTGATTCACACCCTCACACAACAAATTATTTTTTGTTAGCTTTATGATATCTTGAAAAACCAAGATTGGAGTTTAACACGCAAATCGTTAGCCCCTATTTGAAGGATGACTGTGCCAGTGGCAGGGTTAACATAATCGATAAAAATCAACTCTTTCAATAGCGCTGATCGGCCTTCGCCTGGTCCACGGCTACTCGTTCAAGTCCTTCAAAAGCGTTTACACTTATGCCCCGTCCCCGCCAATCCAATTGGCAATCATGCCGCAATGGCAATGCCATATAAAAAAACCCCGAAACACTGTCATCGGGTAAATTAAAATGTTTTATTTTATTTTCAACACAGTAGACTAATCCCGCAACCGACAAATATAACTGTGCCCTAAAATCAACACAGCATTGCAATTACCCACTGTTACCACTCTGCTTTTCAAAATCGGCATAGTTAGCCATGACAGTGCCCGCACACGAGACTTGCGAGTCTTGTCCAACCTGACGGTTTTGAATAATAATTTAAATAAACTATCAAAATGGCACAATCGACATAAAATAATTATTAAATATAAGCACCTATAACAATGGGCTTATATTTTTAAAATAATCAGGTACAGATGTTCTAAACCTAGTTTGATAAAACTATTTTTACCAGATTTTATAAAAACCAGTGTATCTGTCTGAACGTTCAAAGCAGAAAGGAAGTGCTCGGCCACTCTTGATAACATGTGTAGGAAGTCCCCACATGCAAGTTGGTAAAACCCCTTGATAATTATTAATTTAAAACAATCGTAAAATACAATTGATATACAAAAATAGTAAAATATTCCTTGACAGAAAAAGCAAACAATCATACTGTTAAAACAACATAATTCATTATTAGCAAGTATGTCTCGAAACATAAAGGTAAGAAACGCCAATCCCGCCGGTGCCGCATATGTTCAGGTTTTCATTTTTTATTAGCACATTAAGTACCACATTTTAAATATGTCTAAGTTAAATGTGACATCAACCAGCAAGATTGGAAAAGAGTTGACCCCCATTTTGTCAAATCTGAATAATTTTCACTCACTTGAAGTTGTGGATCGCGTCAGCGAGACACAACTTCAAGTAGGTGAAAATTCAAATTGAATAATTTGCCGGTTAAAGGGTTAATAACACAAATCTAATATTAATTACATAAAAACACCATGACAGTTTCACAGCTTTATCTAGAATAATTTGTAGTACTCAGACCCAGATGTTTGCTGATGAAAATATGATTATATTATTGGACATAATTGTCATAGCAGATCTGAAACTCGTCATCTATATATATATCTCGATAGTGTAATATATATATAATATATATAATATTATATCAGTGTGCAGAAATATTCCCACTTGGTTTAACAAATCTTTGTCCTATTTTAGGTCAATAAAAATATCGTTAGCATTATGCAATTGACAGGCTCTAAGTCCTATGTTTGCTAAATTATATCATATATTACAACCCTTGCAGCGCGGGGATCGACTTGAGACGTCAGGTTCTGACATCTGTAGACGTCAGATTCTGTAAGAGTAAAACTATTTATAATAGTCGTAGACCCATAGCATAGGTATTTAAATAAAGCAGAAAGAGCTAACTAAGACATTTATGATGATTTCTAGATGAACATTTTTTTTTGGTGTCTATGGTTCGTACAAATGTATTTCAATAGTTTAAGTACACTCTGTGTACGGTTTAAGTTGCGCTGCCTACATGTCAGTCAGAACAAAGGGGTGTGGGAGCAATGCGACGTCAGATTAATGGGGTGTCTCACCTTTATGTGGGGTGTCTCACCATTCATTCACCGATCTGGTATAATTTTTCATGTCATGCCATCTAAACTCTATATTTATAGGCTATTAGCATGATTCGCAAGTACAATTAAGCAATACAAATGGAAATATAAACCATTCAAAGCTTGCATTTAGGTAACATAAAAGTAGTTCCGGGAGAGTGATGGTAAAAAATTGCACGTTTGCACAATTTAGGAAAGAATTAACAGTTAACTGCCTAGAATATATCAACATTGTTCGGTATTCCCTTTTTCAAGCAATAAACTAAAAAATTCAATTGAAAAAAAAAAAATTGTCATGTAATTTAAATCACTTCTTTTCCGACATAGCATTTAACAATTTGGTTTACAACAGTCGGCTATACAGCACAATATTTCTGATAAATAATTATCTAGCTGGTGGAGGTTGCGGAGCTCCCTTTGCGCGCTGTCGTAACCCTTTCAGTGCGGGGACTCACTTTGGATGTCCGAATCTGACGTCTAATAAGTCGATCCCCAGATTGAAAGAGTAAAATATGTGTGATGGCCGTACCCCATAACATAGGTATTCAAATATAGCCGAACCTGCTAACTAACACATGTTGCAAATTGAAAAACAACAACCGTTTTGTTTTCTAGGTTTTATAAAATACTTCAGCGCTTTGATGGTTGGACTTAGTAAATTAGAGATCTCAATTATATATATCTTAGTTGCAATGACATTTTCAGTGATTTGAAGCTTACATTCCTGACACTTCGGTCTTGATGTCATTAGGCCATTCTATGCCAGTTGTAAATTGTAAGAACGCATTGTTTATGTTTTAAAAAAATCATACAGCATGTGGTAGGCCTACAAGCTTAACCCTTACAACGATGAATTATTTTTCTTTAGACAATGGATTTTTTTTTTTGATTTGAAATTATCCCATATATATTTTATTTAGCTTTTTCCGCTTCATTTAAATACCTATGTTATTGGTCTACGTCCATCATAAATATTTTAATTCTTTCAGTGCGGGGATCGTTTTTAGACGACAAAATCTGACGTCTACAGACGTCAGATTCTGACGTCTAAAGTCGATTCCCGCGCTGTAAGAGTTAAAGAAATTTGCTATTCACGAGGAATGACGGGAATTTATCCCAGTCAGAGATAACAAATTATAGGTCATTATGATTCACAATAAAACACGGTAAGTAAGAGATATTCACCCAATATAGGTCTAATGCTGGCCCATCGTCTACGACACAGGTTCAACAATAGCCCAGCATCGGACCAACGTCTTGTATCTGCTGGGAAGTACTCAATGTCACCATGAGTAATCAGGTGGTGGGGCTGCTCATCCCCCATGACAATTAGAAGGCCGTGACCGCTTACTCCATTGACCCTTAAAGCGCTGGATTTGTTTGTAAAATCCATGGAGACCAAAAGGTTTTTTTCATTTTGAAATCACCATTAATGTCTTAGTTAGCTCTTTCTGATTCATTTGAATACCTGTGTTATGGGTCTACGGCCATTATAAATATTTTTACTCTTGCAGTGCGGGGATCGATTTTAGTCGTCAGAATCTGACGTCTACAGACGTCAGATTCTGACGACTAAAGTCGATCCCCGCGCTGTAAGAGTTAAGTAGGCCTAAGCTTTAACGCTTTAACCGCCAAATTATTTAATTTTAATTTTCACTGACCTGAAATTGTGGATCGCGTCGCGAGACACAACTTCTAAGTGAGTGAAAATTTCTAAAAAAAATTCAGATTTTACAAAATGCATTCAACTATTTGGAAATCTTGCAGATTGATGTCAAGTTTTACCCAGTTGAAACGGGTATTTAACCATTTTTTGTGCTAATAAAAATTTAAAAAAAAACTAAAATAATCGAGATCTATGGATCTATATCTATGGATAATCTCCCCTTACTGACATATTTTGAATAACTTTCATTTGGTTCAACTTTTGTATTTTATTCACACGGTTATTTTACTGGAAGGTAACGTGAGTAAATGACGCCCTATGATTGGCCCTATGAATATCAATTTTGGTCCATTTTTTTAATGTTCTTATATTTTATTTGATCAACTATTATAGATGTTTGTTTTTAAAACTTGAGGTGATTAAGAAAGAGAAGAAATATGTGATGATTTACAGGGTTAAACAATCAAAATGCAGGTTACTTTATCAAATACTACCTCTGAAATGTATATTGATTGTTAATTATTATTAACATTATATAACCCCCGATCCACCAGTCCATCATTTTTGAACGTGAGGCAATTGTAAGATAATAGTTTATCAAGATTACACAATATTTGAATGTTCATAGACATGACTTAAATACATGTTCTATGTGACCTTAATGGATGTTTCCGAAGTTTCCGAATACAATTATCGTATTTAAAAATGGCCTCAAAAATAAATAAATCAGACGGGCATTAAATTATTCAGAATGTAGGACTGATGTTTTATTTTAAACTTGAACAGGATGTTAAGATTTTCTAGTGCGTGACATGCATATTTGATTACTCATCACCGTCATACATCACCCACCTCACTGACCCGAGCATGAGGCGCTGAACCAAGGAGGTCCGTCTTCTCAGCTACCAGGGTACTATATCGGTGTTTGACACCCAAAATGTACTAAGGTAGTGCCTCAACTTGAGGCACTGCCTTAGTACATTTTGGGTGTCAAATACCGATATTTTGGCAATTTTCATCGGTGTTTGGCAATTTAGTTTCGGTAAAGGGTGGGGGTCTTTTGGATCCGCCACTTCCCAGTATTTGGGCTCTGGTCCAGCATTTTAAGAAGTTTTGTTGAAACGCCTCTTTTTCTAGAACAGTCAGGAAGGATAAGATGAATTACTAAGGCGATCAATTGAAATCTGATGCTGTGGTTTACCCTAAGTTTTACAACAATGTGTTTGTTCATAGATTGCTCTCCGATAACTGTTACTGTCCTTTTATGGTATGACATCCTTTTTCACGCGAATAAAACACTTAAAAAATTATTTGTCGAAAACGGTAAAAATGGAATAGAAGTGAAACTAATATAATTATATGTTACTACATTCCAACATTTATGACTGTGGTATTAACTGAACAAAAAAAAACTGCGTGCTTTTATGCGAACAACTACCATAGGACTTCACTCGTGTCACCAGTGTCTCTATCTCTACTTCAGACTGTGACACTCACTGATAGCTGAGTGTACCATAGGACTAGCAGACACAATAATGTTGAATCAATGTTGATTGAACGTTGGTCCAACGTCATAGACATAGACGGTGGACCAACGTTTAACCAACATTGATTCAACGTCTTGTGTCTGATTGGTAGGCCTTGCATCCTGGTCATAGGAAACACCATTAACGGTTTAGGCGCTAATCAGTACTATAGTCGTTTTAACTCGGTTAAATCACTGTCATTGGGAATGAAATGAGTGGCTAAGCATGAAGATTTGCAAGCTGTTGGTCCCAAATTCACCCTTTAAACGCCAAGTTATTTAATTGGAATTTTCTTGATTCAAGTGAGTGAAAATTATTCAGATTTTACAAAATGGAGGTCAATCGTGTTCAAATCTTCCTGATTGATGTCGCGTTATGTCTTCATCGTGTTGAATAGCTGGTATTTAATGAGCTAATAAAATAATGAAAATGTTGTAAACATAGTTGTTTACCTAGGATTTACAAATAGCTAGAAAGCTGAAATCAGTGTCTCCTCAGTGCAGTGCAAGTGCGAATAAAAAAGTGTAATATGTAACATGTATGTATCTAAGAATATTGAATAATCATCTTATTATGTTTACCCTTTAACCGCAAAATTATTCAATCTGAATTTTCACCCACTTCAAGTTGTGTCTCGCTGACGCGATTCACAACTTCAAGTGAGTGAAAATTATTCAGATTTGACAATGTGGAGGTCACCTGTTTTCAAATATTGCTGATTAATGTCACATTAACATGTTTAAAAGGTGGTACTTAGTGGGCTAATAAATGAAAACCCGAATATATGCGGCACCGGCGGTTAAAGGGTTAATCATCGATAATAAAGAGTTGCATAGAAGATGCTTTCAAGGTGACTCAAGAATATAATATTCTTAGAATTCGAAACAATGGCGATTGTATGTCCATATATGAATAAGAAAATACAGAAATACACAGCATAAATAATAGTGAAATAGATTTAAAACAAATCTAATGAATATTGCTTGATACGTCTTAAAGCGTCAAGCTGTTTCATTCGTAAATGACAACATTTTTTTCATATTGATATTCGAGGATAATGTTAAGGATCCCTAGACAAGAAGTTCGTAATATATTCTTATCTCTGGAGGGATTAACAAAGATATTTTGTCTAGCATAGTTTCGCGGTACAATGCTGCAATGAAGAAAATAATGACTTGCAAAATCAATTTATGGCCCACACGTGCACAATAATGGCACATAGTGAGAAGCCACTCCTTGCATCACTTCGAGATTTTGGCGAGGTCAAGATTATGTTTCTTGGTAGGCTTTCGGCGGTTTTTGCTCACTTTTTGGAAGAGAGAACAGTCGACAGCAAAACGAAATAGGTCAAATTCCATCGAATTACAACCGATTTATTTGACAGATGTTCAACATCTATTGTCATGTTTCACGTGTATTACTATACGAATAAATAAATCACATATATATATATATATATATATATATATATATATATATATATATATATATATATATATATATATATCCAAACTATTAAATAAATAAATGAATAAGATGTTAAGACTTTTGTGCACACATTAGGCTAAATTAGTCAGAAGATAAGGTACACCTGGTTTGAATTTGAAACTACCTCTCGGTAGTTGGCCAGAGTCACATTGGCTATTTTTTTCAATTCAGCATAACCCAATTTAATTAGAAAAAGTGTTTACAAAAAACAATCCAACATTAAATCTGTTAAATAGAAGCATATTTTTCTAAACAATAAAATGATCGGTAAAAAAGAGCAGCCATTTTAATTTCGGTTTTTGTCTAACTAAACTCCTATTGCGGGCCTGGAATTTTTTTTTCGAGTTACCAATATCCAATTAGGTTAGAAAAATGGTTTTCCTCAAAAACGCATACATGTTTCTAATATCCTGAAAATAGCTCAAGTCTCTCAGGGAGAATTATACAAGTATATTGTTACAGTTGTATACGCTGGTATAAGCGCGTGGTCATGCCCACGAAATGTTTCATTCTACACATGAAACGGGTTATATCCGGATAAAATATTGTTATAATAGATGTATGCTATAGTATTCATGGATAGATTTTACAAAGATTTTTTTAAGTCTACCACAGACAAATATTTGAACGTTTGTCAGAACGAAAATGTTGTTCAGTGGTGTGGTGGGTAGGCATATAGTACGTGAACACAATGACGCATTCACCAGTGACTGATGCAATAATAATATCGACCAAGACAAGAATAATCCAATTAATTCTTATCATTCACCTGCGGTTTTCCCTGGTGCTTGAATGCCTCCACACACAATTCACCAGGAAGATTGACAAACGTGATTTATTGCTTTTATCACACTGCCACGTCTAGACATTCTGAGGCAGTAATATTGTGCAATCCGATCGATACATTCAAAACAAGTAAAGTCATTAGTGAATAGTTTTATTTGTTATTTGTATTCTCAGATTGCGCACATACACTATGTTATAACTCAGCAGACACAAGATGTTGAATCAATGTTGGTTTAACGTTGGTCCAACGTCGAAGACATTAAACCAACATTAAACCGACATTGATTTAACGTCTTGTGTCTGCTGGGAAGGCGATGTTATAATGCCAGTGGAGAATGTGATTTATTGACTTTATACCGTCACATCTACCCCATGATAACTTCACCACGAATACATTATTAATGCAATGTGGACAGCTGACAAATTATACGTAACACATAATGAATTCCTACACAATCATGTCCAGTGATTATTATTGAACAAAACTTTCAAAAGATGTCTAGAGGATCTCGTTAGCATGTGCTTAAGTAACATCTGGATATCATCGAATTTTTAATGATGGACCAGCCCCGTAAACGGTGGATCAGCAATAGAATAACGTTGGTTTAAGGTCTGGTGTCTCTGGAATAATGGATGCACCGTTCGTGACATTCTCCCAAATAGCCATGTCTTTAAAACGTTTTTACAAGGCGCCCGTAATCATAATATTAAAAATTGTTTTAACGAAATTATTCGCAATAGAACACTAGCGTGCAAGAATGTGCTCACAGCTGCCAGAATGATGCGTAATATAGTTGGCCGGCCAATACCAATTAAATAACATTAACAATATTATTGCCACTAAAATGTACAAACTACCCAGTAAACACAAAACATTGTACAAATGTTATAAAAATGTTTGCTGTTGGGTATGTCGTGGTTGATGCACAATTAACCCTTTCCCGCTAAATTGTATTATTTACAATTGCATCCACTTGAAGTTGTGTCTCGCTACCGCGATCCACAACTTCAAGTGGGTAAAAATTACTCGCATTTGTTGAAACCAAACATTTTTCAAAACTTGTTTAAAATTCGTTCCCAATAACACTTACTTAATTGGCTTTTATGTAACGGGAAAAACCACCATGATCGTGATTAGACGCGAAAGGGTTAAACATGTTGAATAAACAATTCAGTTTGGGTGATGTTCTTTTTCCAAGAATATCATTTCTTTTTCACATTTGAAGGTAACATTTTTGTTAGCAATTCCAATTCCAACTATTCCATGGAAAGGCAGAAGGCAGTATCTGCTGACGCACAAGTAAGCATATTATTTTGTTTTTTCAGAGCAGAAATGACCCCTGAGGGAAACAAGGGTTAATCTGATTAATTCTATCCCAGTAAACACAAAACATTTGTATAACATTTGTACAATGTTGGGCCACCGTCAAAGACGTTGGGCCGACGTTGTACAAAATGTTATACAAATGTTTTGCTTTTGCAGGGATCCTCTTACACTCAGCTATCAGTGAGTGTCACAGGCACGTCTGAAGTAGAGATAGAGACACTGGTGACACGAGTGAAGGATCCTCTATGCAGTGTGACACAGAGACATCAATAAAGTGCAATCACCGTCGCCAATATCAGATGACGGTATTTATATGTATGCATATTCAAACAAAATTCCAATATAAGATTAAGTATAAACAGTACGTGATCAAACCGTTTTCGTCGTTATCAGCGTTTTAAAGTTATAATAATGCACGCCATAAACAAACGACAATTTTCCCTTCTATTTGTCAGTCTATGCAATATGATAGTGGTCGACATTGCCTATAATGTCGATGTATGGTTTCTGGAGATAAACATCCAATGATCCAATCTAATAATCAAAGCAATGCTACCTGATGAAAATGGTGAATCTTTGTGGTGTTTTTTTAAATAAATACAACAACTCCAGTATGTCTATGTTTCTTATTGAATTACAATTAAAATTACACTGAACATTTTCATTTTTAAAGGTAGGCCTCTACAAAATATTCAGATACTGGTACATTGCTTTGAAATAGCACGGAGTGTGTGATAACGAGCTAGGCGGCCCCTGGAGGGATTAGGTGCTGGTATTTCCGGAGGGAAACATATTCCACGTGTAATTATAAGATCGTGTTTCCAACCGGCGTGTTATATCCGGACACTCAACAGGGGGCACCCCAGCCGAATCCCAGCAAACACAAGTCAATGTTGGGTTAATGCTGGCCCAACGTCGCAGACGGTGGGCCAACAATAACCCAACATTGACTCAATGTCTCACACCTGCTGATCTGAATCCCTTGCCATGATCCTATGCACGCATTATAATCAGTCGAGTCCAGGCGAGCTTTTAATCGCCTTCTACCTTGCTGCTCCAACCATAATTATAAAATAAATATAACCCACCAGCTGCAATAACTGGTCTGGAATTAAATAAAGCATCAATAATTGAGTGCAAGTGCATAACATTTTTATATACCGGTATCGCTTCTGAAATTTACGCCACATACGTTTTTTTTAAATCAGATAAAATGTGTGAATCGCGAATCGCGACACAATTTCAAGCGGGTGTGCATATTTAAATTGACACTTAACATTTAAATACAAATTATAATTTATAACTGATGTGTATACGTTAATTTATTATTTTAAGGGGTTTGACATCACATTTTTTGAGCCGTATAAGATGCAGTCTATGAGAGCTAGCCACATACTATATCCACACACGTGAGATCTCCTGATACCGTCATTTATTATGTAGGACGATGTTATGGGCTAAATAAGCTTAACATTTTACAGCTGTTTGTTTGTTTGTTTCAATATCTGAGTTTGAGTTTCAATATTTACCACGAGCACAGACAAAATTAATTATCACTCGACGTTGAATTTGCAAAAATTCTCACCAATGCGTCTGATGCGGTCGTCCCAGCACGAGACGTCTACTCCATACTTGTTCAATGTAGGGCCACTGTTTACGACGCTGGCCCAACATTAAACCAGCATTGGGTCAGCGCATCATGTCTGCAGGAATATGATATGATTTGAAGAAACTCTCCAGCATATATACATGTTGCGTTACACGCGAGGCGTGATTCAATTACGTTGATTAGCTATGATCTAGTTTCTCGAGTGGCAATATTCCATTAGCATTAGGCAGGGGACATCTTCATTTCCTCGAGACAGAAACCCTAGGTCGACTCGTCAGAAAAACCTGACACTTCTCAGAGTCTCAGCCCCCACCCTGCCGGCACACATGATGCATATTGACCCAAAGCATGTCGCAAGTTGTGTGCTTCGTAGCCAAATTGCAGCTTACTTTGTGTAAAGTGCTGCAAAATGTGTTTTGTTACTCAGAATGCAAATCTCTGTTACATAAATTATTGGTCATACCATCTTGATAACTGACCTCATTTTAACCCTTTCAAGCCTGAATTTACCATTGTCATCTCCATCCACTAAAAGCCGCAAATTCCTGTCGCAATTCCCGACTTGTAGTGGATAAACCTGATTTAAAGTGGTTTAAAAATTAAATAAAATTAACATGTATTTGTAAACCAGTTTCATGGACATTTTCGTTCTGAAACCCTTGGTTTTTGGAAAATTAAGTCTGTTTTCAGGGATGTAAAAGGGTCAAGGATTTACCTATATATATATATATATTAGAGTTGCAAATTTATGCCATTTCCATCATATCTAACATGTTCAAAAGCCACAATGCATGAGATAAATTTTGTCCCTTAATTTCTATATATGAGTTAGTGGCCATCTTTGATTTCTCAAATATGTTTTTTTCCTCGAAGGTACCAGAATGTCACCCCCTGGATTCTCATTCTGGATAATAGTCGAGAATCACAATCTGCAATAAAACATTGTCTAAACCCCATAGCAAGGTTCAGGGTAAAATCGGCAAACTGACACAGGGTTGACCCTTCAGCGCGACGACCGTCTTCAGATGTCAGAATCTGACGTCTATAGACGTCAGATTCCCACGTCTAAAGACGGTCCCAATTAAAACATTGATAATGATCCATTACATATCGTCGCCTCGGAGCTAAATGATCCTATCTGCCACTCTGACGAGTGTCAGATAGGATCATTTAGCTCCGAGGCGACGATATGTATTCAAATGAAGCGGAAAGCGCTAACTAAGAGATGGTCTTCATGGTGTACGTATACAAACATATTTCAGCGTTGTGAGGAATATCCACATAACAGTAGATCCCATGTCTCATTCTCACTGGATATAGGAAGATCATCTTTTGTCAGTAATGAGAATTCCGGGCACATTGGCATGCTTGGCCTTTGTCATAGATGTTCACCTGGACTCGCCTGGGTGTCACTGATAAATGACTACAAAGACGTCACTCGCCCACACGCGTCTGTGTCAGCTCAACATTACCTACATCTCGCTGTGAATACTGTAGGCGGTGCTGCAAGTATGTCTGATAATATCCAGAATGACATTACTATAGCCCAGCAAACATAGGGCGATAAGCCAATGATGGGTTTATGCTGGCCCACCGTCTGCGACGCTGGGCCAACATAAACCCATCGGCTCAATTCCCCATGTGTGCTGGGAAGTCTAATAAAGCACATTTGTTGCGCTCAAGACGCTTTGACACTTTATACTCTTTAGCTCTTTTATACTCTTCAGCTTAGGTGGCAGGTGAACAATTTGCTGATCAATTGACCATGTGTAGTTATACAATAATAATAATAAATGTTTCCTAATTTGCATTATTGTGGCATCAGAATTATTTAAATGGACTAGCCCTCCACCCTGTTCGAGTCATGTTTATCAATAAATCTAAACCTGCTTGTTCATTAATAGTTTGTGAAATATACTTCTTATTCTTATAATACTATCAGATTAAACGATCTTAGCAAAGTTTAAATTCGCCAATAATTGTTGATAAACCTAGTTTTGATTTTTTGGTAGTCATTTCTGGCACTAGGTGGTGGGCTTTAATCTCCCACGGAATAAAATTGACAATAATGGAATGTATATTATTACAATATCAGATTATTTTTTGTTTCCGTCTTATTGCAGCTGTAATATGGGTGTAAAGTACTTTTTATTTACAAGTATATAATCTCATTTCAATATATCTATCTCTTACTTTTAACAAGCTGTTTACCCCCACTGAAACGAAACACACTTTACATGAAAATATAACAAATGAATGCGGCTTAAACTGTTTAAATATATAATTAAGAGTATCAAACATTACTACGTTAATTTTGCCATGCCCGTGTCCAGACAAAACTCGCCCACGCTGAGTAGAAACACAAACTATGATCATTGTCAGCCTTGGAACGCAATACTGGAGTGTTTCGCTACAGGGTTCCACCAGCGTGTATCTCCTCCTTTACGAGGTAGTCAATAATCGCGTGATTTATTATTGCAAAGGTAATTTGCCAGAATGACCCACGCAAATTACGTTGGGCGCTAAATAACAACGTTAATAAGTAATAGTGTGTAATAAAACCCAAACCATGCTATTTAGAGAGTAAGACATCCACGTTATTCCACACTGTAATATTTGACATCTATATTACCACTTAGAATTATCAGTTTTCTAGATAAGAGACAAAACTGACTGAATGAGTGAATGTTGATTTACGTCGCTTTCTGAACAATTATGGCAATATAGCGACAGAAAGAAGCCCGAAGTCGGGACTAGGCCCTACTTTTATTGAATGCATAAGTATTGCAGCGACGATAACAAATATCCATCGCGGCCGGGATTCGAGCCCGGTATATCTAAGTCTCGAGCCACAACCGGACCGAATGAGCCTTCGTGGCCGGCCTCTTGAGACAAGAACTTAGATCAGAAATTTGTAACTACATATTTTAGGATCAATCTTTGTTCAACATAATTCACGTAGCTGAGCTACTAAATGTCAAAGGGCGGGGGCTCTAGGGTAGTGGTTAGCACCGCTGCCTTTCACGCCAGAGTTCGGGGTTCGGTTCCCGGTCTCGGCGGTTTGAAAGAAACAAAAATGTTTCTTCCCCATCCACGTGTGAAAGTCAGTATTGTGGGGAGCCTCCGTGACCGAGAGGTAGCGTGCTCGGCCTCAGACCGCCAGGGCTCGAATTTCGAATCCTGTGTCTAGAGGACAGTGTCATCTCAATCATCTCACCATCCTCAGGAGGCTCTTCCGGCCCAGTTTAGCCTATATGTGCACAACGATGGCCTAAACCCCGATTCATTTCATTACATTTCATTTTCTAAATGTCAAAAGTAAAATGAAATGAAATGAGTGGGGTTTTAGACTTGTGCACGTATAAGCTAAACTGGGCCAGGAGAAATGTCAAAAGTGGTAGCATGTCACGCTAAAACTGAACTCTGGGTTGTGGACAGCGTTTCAAATTCCCAGCTAACACGAGACGTTGACCCAATGCTGAGTTAATGGTGAGCCGGCGTTGCAGACAGCGGGCCACCATTAAACCAACAATGGGTCAATGCCTCGTGTTTGCTGGGCAAGCACAGCGGCCCTTATCTGTACAGCCCTGACGGTTTGCGGCCTCTAGATGACGGAGACTCTACAGTGATGATTTTTATGAGTAAGAATGCATCACCAAATGATATAATTTAAATTTTTACATTTAACAACCATTTATATCATTACTGACATGTTTAAATGTCGTGTATCGTCGTGATAAAAACGTTAACGTGTTACTCGGTCCCATGCTGCACAAAAGATGCACAAGTTTTGATGTTGTTATAATGATAGAAACTTTAAATTTATAAATATTGTAAAAAAATAAAGCAATCACATTCCCATATGTTGTTATTTTTTTTCAATTCAGAAATACTCAACACGCATAAAGTACGGTAACGTTAAATACTAGTGACAAATGCGACTGAATACGATCATTCAATTATTTCTGACGAGTAACAACTGAGCCCTTAATGACGTATATGTAAATACGACAGTCGATTTGTCGATGAGTGGTGTAAAATACTTGAGCCCTGAAAACCAACAGAAAACCCCAGATAATAACTAATAACTGGAGGGGAATTGTGACATTTCAAGTAACAATAATGTTCGGTCTTGGCTTTATGAATTGTTTGGCAGCCATTTGATATTTTGTAAGGTTATTTTTATCATGCAAGATTTATTAAAATCTTGCTTATGGGTTTTTGGCAGCCATTTTGATTTGTAATTTTAGACTTCAGACCTCAGAATTCGGACTAATCAGACTTCAATGTTGGTTCCATGCTGGGCCACTGTTTGCGAAGCTGGTCCGACATTGAAACATTGCTGGATAAATGTATTTTAATTATTCTGTGTAGGGGTGCTCAAAAGGTGTTGGTATGGAGTCGCCTATTACAGAAGGCCCCTATTGACTGGTCAAAATTGTATGTACAATGAATGGGGTTTTGCCCAACATGTACATCATTGAACCGACATCGACCTACATAGTGATCCAGAAAATCCTAAATAAATCTAGAAGAACAACTGGGAATTCTTAACAAAGATATAGCACGTAAACCTCCCCAATACTTAAGGATCATTGTGCCAAGGTTGGAAGTTGACTTGATGAGACCCGAGGGAGACATCGCACTCATTTTTTTGTATTTTAATTATTATATAAATAATATATAAAATCGCCATAACAAAAGGCTCCTATTGACTGGTCAAAACTACAATTAATGGGGCTTCACCCGACATGTACATCATTGAACCGACGTCGATCCACATAGTAATCCAGAACATCTTGAAGAACAGCTGTGAATTCTTAAAAAAGGCATAGTATAAAACTTCAATACCTTTATAGCACACCTAACCAATACCTAATGATCATTGTGCCAATGTTTGAAGTTGTTTGAAGCTGAAAACTCAGGGAGAAATAGCACCCCAATTTTTTAACATTAGGGAAGAAAAATGAGAAAGAACAAAAGAAAACGCAATATGTTTCAGTCCAAACATAAAAAGAGCAACGCAACGGGATTACATTAGTGTCATAATAATTGAGTTTGCTTCAATTTTCTGGATCACAATGTGGATCAATGTCAGTTCAACGATGTACATGTAGTGTAAAGCCCAATGAATGGACCAGTGAATAGGAGCCCTTCGTCAAAGGCGACACGACCATTGCACCCTTTGAGCATCCTATACAATTAATATTTCAAATACATGAATCCAATATTGTTTCATGCGGAGCCAGCGTCGCAGACAGTGGCCCAGCATTGAACCAACGTTGGGTCTTTAATATAGACATTTTAATATTGAACTAACATTTGCAACTCCATCAAACACAAAACGTCGACGCGATGTTGTTTTAATTTTTGGCCAGCGTCGCAGACAGTGATACAGCATTAAAACAACAAAGAAGTCAGAATCCAGAAGTCTAAAATTCCAATTCAAAATGACTGCCAAAAAACCCATGCTCAAAATTCCAATCAATCCGCATAATAAAAGAACGCAACAAAATTCAAAATGGCCACCAAAAAACTAAAAAAAACTTAGCCCAAACATATTGTTGCTTGAAAAGTCACAATTCCTCTCTAGTTATATTTAGTTTTTATTGAAAACTGAACTGGCATGCAAATAATATTGGATTGGAATCATAAATAAGTAAGACATTTTTATTCTGCTATTTTGTAAAACAGTTATTTTGTTTTAAAACCGGAATAATTTTTGCGTTATAATGAAAATATTGCTTATATTATAATATGGCTATTGGTTATAATGGCTTTTAAATGGTCATTGCTGCAGCATACTGCACATATAGAATATTATACTGCCGCGGTATGCTGCAAATGCTTTTATTTCATGCCAATAAATGTCAATTTAAAATGAATATAAATTATGTTTACCTGTTACAATTTACAATTTGTGCCTTCTTGAGGTTTGTACATATTATTTGAAACAGATCTTTCGTGAAAAAACATTTGTCACAAAAAAATCTTTTCAATTGAGTATTCAATAAAGTTAGTACGAGAAAAGTAAGAAAAATTGAGATATTTTGAAAAAAATACCGATGTTGGTAAGTTTTTTTGCAGGCTTCTCAAAGCAGCCGTAAAGGTAGTGTTGACGTACGATCGCCTTGAGAAATCTTAGTTCTTAGGGTGTACCAAAGGCAATCGTACGATGCTCGTAGATATAATTCTTACCTTATTATGACGTTGTTGGTAAGGTTGCAGTTTAATTTGCATGAGCATCTTGAGAAACACCTGAGAATATAATATTATGTGATGTTTTCGTACAGTGGCTGTAGTGCTCCTATGATTTTTTTCCTATGGATGTTTACAAACTCCAAAACAATTAGTAGCGGCATTCGTAACAATCTGTACGGCATTCGTATTAACGCTGTAAGTACGCCATGCGAATAACTTAACATCGTACGTATTTCTATGGATCTTCCTAAGGAGATCGTACGTCCACTCTAGGATGAGGGATGTTCTTGAGGCGTTCTTAAAAGTGTCCAAGTTCTGGCTACGAGCTTATGAACGGGGTAACACTGTCTTTTTCTTACGATCGCCTTGAGAAGGCCGCAAGAAATCCTCCCAAAACCGTTGGTGCAGCGTTTGAACGGGTCATTGTGATCAGGCTGTTTTCGGATAGAACTACAAAGCTAAAGAATAACACCATTTTCTATACGGTAATCGTAAGCAGACCGCAATGATTCATCCAGTTGTTACTACGAGCCTCTTCTGGTGCTTGTACGAACGCCGTACGCATGTAGCCATGGCACGACGCTCGAACCAACGCCTCCAGATGTGAGTATGGTGGTTGTAACGCCGTGTGAACGCAAATTTTTAAAAGAAATAAGCCTTTGCGACAGAGACTTATCTAATGTGAAGTTGTGCAGTTGTTCTCTTCACTCTTTCTTACCATGGGAAGGAAGAGAATAACGCTATTACCATAAAAAATTGGTTCCGTGCAGTCAACATAGCTCAACATCAAAATGATTAACCCTTATCCTGCTACGGTAATTTAGTACAATTTTCACCCACTTGAAGTTTAGTCTCGCTACCGCGACCCACAGCTTCCAGTGGGAGCAAATTATGCATATCTGTTGTTTACAAGCATTTGCAAATCTTGATGTTTAACCCTTTAAACGCTGGATTCTTTTTGTAAAATCCATGGGGACCAAAGTTTTTTTTCATTTTGAAATCACCATAAATGTCTTAGTCAGCCCTTTTTGATTCATTTGAATAGCTATGTATATTGGTCTACGGCCATTATAAATATTTGTACTCTTACAGCGTGGGGAGCGACTTTAGTCGTCACAATCTGACGTCTACAGACGTCAGATTGTGACGACTAAAGTCGGTCCCCGCGCTGTAAGGGTTAAACACACATTTTGTTCCCAATATCAGTGATTTGATCGACTAATAAAATAGGTTAAAAACGACAATAGTCGTGATTAGGAGAATAAGGGTGAATGTATGTGATATAGTGAAAATCCATATCGCTAATATCGTAATAGTTTACATTTCAGAATACCCTGACACTACAATTCACTAAATAACAGGCATTCCGCATTGTATTACTGGTCACGATCATCAACCAGGTTTTCGTGTGCATGATACATGTCAATCCTTAACTTACTAAATTTGACAAATTAATTAAATAAAAATTATATACAATTTGATTGATCATGATGCAGAACCATAGCATGATTAAGTGACATGCATGATGTGTATGTGAGTGCTGTGCGATGCATTTCAGGACTCCTCCAAAAAAAATGAAATGAAATGAATCGGGCTTTAGGCCACCTTTGTGCACATATAGGCTAAACTGGGCCAGGAGAACCTCCTGAGGATGGTGAGATGATTGAGATGACACTGTCCTCCAGACACAGGATTCGAAATTCGAGCCCTGGCGGTCTGAGGCCGAGCACGCTACCTCTCAGTCACGGAGGCTCCACACAATACTAACTTTCACACGTGGATGGGGAAGAAACAATTTTTGTTTCTTTCAAACCGCCGAGACCGGGAACCGAACCCCGGACTCTGGCGTGAAAGGCAGCGGTGCTAACCACTACCCTAGGGCCCCCGCCCAGGACTCCTCCAAGTGATATGGTGTAAGCCAGCAAACACAGGACGTTGAGCCGATGTTGGTTTACTGTTTTCCCAGCGTCGTAGATGCTAGGCCAACAATAAAGCAACATTAGATCAACGTTTTAGGAGAACACATGATTCCTGAATGACTGTCCACTGATATTGTCACATGGCCAGTGGTCAGGCTAGGCTCCACACTGCACGACAAAATACTTGCCGTCATATCGTTAAACACTTGTGCAAAAACACTACCCTTAAAATGATAAATATTTGAAAATAATTTGAAATATATTCTTTCTATTCTTCCCACTCCCTGAATAATAGGCCTATTACCCGATAGAAACGATTCCAGATATAATCAGATAATGAGCTCAAGTGGCTAAGCGCTGGATGACGTCATTGGTCGGCCTGACATGAATATTTCAGGTGGTGTACAAGTGTTCTTGTCAGCCGTGACGGCAGAACTCTCCCGCAAACATAAAGATCCATACTATGCTGCCTCAATTGTAGGCCACCGTCTGTGATGTTGGAACAACCGTAAACCAGCACTGTTTATGTGTGGTATTAGATGTCTAGACACATACCTGAATGTACTTGTAGCTGCACACCCACGGACTACTCCTTTTTCGTCCCTCATCTCCACAGTCTGTACGCTGAGTGTTCATATTATGGAAAAAAGTGTGAAAAGTCTGATAGTGAGTGAATGAGTGAGTGAGTGAGTGAGTGAGTGAGTGAGTGAGTAAGTGAGTGAGTGAGTGAGTGAGTGAGTGAGTGAGTGAGTGAGTGAGTGAGTGAGTTAGTTCATTCATTCATTCATTTATTCATTCATTCATTCATTCATTCATTCATTCATTCATTCATTCATTCATTCATTCATTCATTCATTCATTCATACATTCATTCATTCATTCATCATTCATTCATCATTCATTCATTCATTCATTCATTTAATAGTGACAAAATCAATAGCCTCTCCGTTTAATTGGCGATGAATAGGTGATGGTTTTTAGATCGTTTGGCAAACATTAGTCGACTAACTTCATTCATTCATTCATTCATTCATTCATTCATTCATTCATTCATTCATTCATTCATTCATTCATTCAATCATTCATTCTTTTATTCTTTATTTCATTCATTCATTCATTCATTCATTCATTTATTCATTCATTCATTCATTCATTCATTCATTCATTCATTTATTCATTCATTCATTCATTCATTCATTCATTCATTCATTCATTCATTTATTTATTTATTTATTTATTTATTTATTTATTTATTTATTTATTTATTTATTTATTTATTTATTTATTTATTTATTTATTTATTTATTTATTTATTTATTTATTTATTTATTTATTTATTTATTTATTTATTTATTTATTTATTTATTTATTTATTTATTTATTTATTTATTTATTTATTTATTTATTTATTTATTTATTCATTCATTCATTCATTCATTCATTCATTCATTCATTCATTCATTCATTCATTCATTCATTCATTTAATGGTGAGAAAATCAATAGCTTCTCCGTTTAATTGGCGATGAAAAGGTGATGGTTTTTAGATCGTTTGGCAAACATTAGTCGACTACCTTCATTCATTCATTAATTCATTCATTCATTTATTCATTCATTCATTCATTCATTCATTCATTCATTCATTCATTCATTCATTCATTTATTCATTCATTCATTCATTCATTCATTCATCCATTCATTCTTTTATTCATTCATTCATTCATTCATTTATTCATTCATTCATTCAATCATTCATTCATTCATTCATTCATTCATTCATTCATTCATTCATTCATTCATTCATTCATTCATTTAATGGTGACAAAATCAATAGCTTCTCCGTTTAAATGGCGATGAAAAGGTGATGGTTTTTAGATCGTTTGGCAAACATTAGTCGACTACCTTCATTCATTCATTAATTCATTAATTCATTTTTTCATTAATTCATTAATTAATTAATTAATTCATTCATTCATTCATTCATTCATTCATTCATTTATTCATTCATTCATTCATTCATTCATTCAATCATTCATTCATTCATTCATTCATTCATTTATTTATTAATTCATTCATTCATTTAATGGTGACAAAATCAATAGCTTCTCCGTTTAATTAGCGATGAAAAGGTGATGGTTTTTAGATCGTTTGGCAAACATTAGTCGACTACCTTCATTCATTCATTAATTCATTAATTCATTAATTATTAATTCATTAATTCATTAATTCATTAATTCATTAATTCATTCATTCATTTATTCATTCATTCATTCATTCATTCATTCATTCATTCATTCATTCATTCATTCATTCATTTATTTAATGGTGACAAAATCAATAGCTTCTGCGTTTAATTGGCGATGAAAAGTTGATGGTTTTTAGATCGTTTGGCGAACATTAGTCGACTAACTGGCGAACGTGGCGATCAATCGGCGAATTGTGGAGCAAATGGCGCATATGTCGATTATTATGTGAATATCCGGCCAACATTCATCGAAAAAGCCACCAAATGTTTCCAAAAAATCACAAATTTGTAGTTAGAAGAATCTTGTCGCCCTCCACTATTTTTCGGGTTAACGCAGCATGCATCTGAATTGTAAGCTCCTCACATCATCACAAATGGTTAAAATGACCGAAATATTATTATTGGGAGGTGTTTTCACACGATCCAATTTATGACAGATAGAGTGTTTCAAAATTAGCGGAGTGGATTCATAAATGGTGATTGAGTCAGATAAGCTCAATTGAAATGTATTGTCGGGGGGCGTTAACCCTTTGACTTCCAGGCCGGGGTGCATACCAGTATCCAGATATACTGGTGTGGGAGTTGTATTTTTCGTCATTTGAAGCTGGAATTGCTAACGCAATTTCCAGCTTCAAATGACGAAAAATACATAAATGTAGTATATATTTGACGAAAATTTGTGTCATTTTATGGTTACGTTCATTGACGAATGACGACGGAAATTTCCGTCATGTATGGTAGTGAAAAGTTTAATATGGATTTAATCCATGGCGCACCGCCGGCGGAGCTCCATATTTAGGTTCAGATATGGAATGCTTGTTAACCAGTAACACTATATGGAGGGTGACGTCTGCTAACTACAAATTTGTAGCAATATCCTCCCCTAATTCTAAAACTAATTTCAAAAAATTTTGCGGCCAAATGTCAGGGTCCACGAATAGTCGCAGGAGTTTTGAACATCTCCTTTTGGAGGGACTTGGGAGTGCTTGGAGAAGATTTGGAGAATTCTACAAATTTGGCATATGTCAATGTCGCCAAATAATCGCCAGCCGAGTGAGGCCCCTACTTTATGGCATCTGTCAGTAAGTATTTGTTCTTTATTCTACAGGGGTATGTATTTCGTCTGTTAAAATGTATGTAAAAAATCATCCAGTGTCATTTTAACAAAGATTATTTTTCAAATGAAGAATATAAAACTGCAATTATATTCTCGAAAAGTTCCACGTGATGGAATAAATAGATATATTGCGCTCTATATGGCTTGTTATTACAGTAATGGTGGTGTCCTGTGTTATAATTATAATCATGTATATGATATACAGGTTCCAATCATATATAGTCCATAAACAACCCCCTCGTTTACTGTGAGGACACTGCATTGTTATGTTACCATAATGCTTATTTATTGTAAAATGCACATTTTCTATGCAACAAAATCATTTTAAAATAATACAAAAACAAATCATAAAGAAATGCAATTAGCGTTTAAAATGTCAACACGTAGTGCGTAGAAGACGAAAGTTCATCTGGAGCCATGTTGACCAGATTGATCATCAAAGAACAGCTACAATATTATGTACATGTGTAAATACACACGCATTCTATAAACTAGCGGTATATCATGTGTGTAGGCAACCATGTACAGTGAGCATGGTGAGTGAGTTATTCTATAAACTAGCCGTAGGCCTATATCATGTGTGTAGGCAACCATGTACAGTGAGCATGGTGAGTGAGTTATTCTATAAACTAGCCGTATATCATGTGTGTAGGCAACCATGTACAGTGAGCATGGTGAGTGAGTTAACGTTACTTTAAGTCGGATTCTCAACATTGTCTCATCAAATAACATTCACTAATTGATTGTTATAATATATCTTATATTCTTTTATCTGGCTATGGAATGCAGCAGCATTTAACAATTTTTAGTGGCGGACCCAAGATCTGAAAAAAGGGGGGGCGCCCGGGGTTTTGGGGCTTGCCCCCAAGATTTTTTGGTAAATTTTAGCTAATTTAGGGAACTTTTTAAAGTATTTGGCGAAAATAAAGGGGGGGGGGGCGCCTGCTGCGACCCCCCCTGGATCCGCCACTGATTTTACGAGTGCAGATAATTACAGTCTGTTAAATTATTTAGGGACAGACCACCTAACCAGGGGGGAGGGTATGGTTTTTCCTCCCAACCAACTTTTTTCCTTACAACAAGAAAACATAATTTGTTTTCTTCTTGGTAAACCTTTTTTCAGGACATGTTGAATCCCATATATTAAAAAGCAGGTAAAAATAATAATTCTGTAAGTGTGCGTTAGAGAACATGCTTGTTTAAAATTAATATGAAAAGAAAACTATATTATAAAACTAAATCGTTGGGAGAGAGTAATTATTAAGTATGACACTGTGCGACAGAAAATGACCAAATTTAAACTGAGACGGCACTAAACAACACAATATTTGATACGGTTTTTTTAATAAAAACGGGACATTATGCTCACCCCTATTTCTGATATCGTTGTTTATTTTCGATGAAATTCCCCATTTTTAATTATGACGATGACTTGTCAACTGGAATGCAGATGATAAAATACGACAAGTCTCCAGAATACTGTGGGGAATGCTTTTTTTCACAAGGTCTTCCTGTAGAGAATTGCACGAAAATACTGATTTGTAACAGTCTAGTTGCCGTCCATAGCGCCTAAGAAATTGTGAGAAGTGTAATGTTTTTTTATTGATTCATGCTCCCAATGGGTCAATGAACATATTCAGCTTTGTTGCCCTGATAGCAATTTTGGGCAACATTTTTTTGACCGCTTTTATGGGGGTACCCCCAAGCCTGTCTAAAATTAGGGGGTAGGGTTACGCAAACGTCTGTCGTTGATGTTCTGATTAACCAATCTTCACTTGCGATATACCATAGTAACATATAATTAAATGATCGTTTTTATGATATATCACACATTGCCGTACAGTAAGTAACTGTCTCCACACATACGCTGAAGCACGAGTTTTTATTATAAAATATTCAAAATGAACAACAAAACAAACGATTCAACACGGTGAATGGAAACGAGTTAATAAAAAGTAATTATTGGACATATCCATATCTGGCTTATGAAAAAATATTAAAGCCTTTAATGAAAATACGTGGATTGGGTACACATGATTTTTTCGGATTTTTTGTGTATATTATTTTTATTCTATGTTTGGTGACCTTCACTTACAAAATAGCAAAACACAAAATGGCTGCCAAAATGTAAAGAAACCCCTGTATTTTCTATAGCTCATAACACATGAGAGCACAATTTATGGTTTCTTCTAAATATTTACTATATAATTTCTAGTGTCTTGGAAAGAAGTAATCTTTATTTGACCTTTAAATACAAGATGTCCCTCGTTTTTTTTATATATTTACTGTTACTATAAGTATACCACTAAACATGTTGACGATAATATGATTTATTTGTAGTAACTTAGTGGACCAGAAGTAAACATTACTGACGAGTAAATTTGTATGAAAAAATCCAAAATGGCCGCGAAATGCACCTTCACATGAGCAAAAAACAAAATGGCTATCAAAATGTAAATTAAACACCTTTTTTGTAATTGTGGCTCAAGATTGCTAAACTATGACTTGGTGGCCGAAATACACATCATCAAGGTTATTTTTCATTGGCAGACCTATATTTTATCGTAAAATCCAAGATGGACGTCATTTTACATATTTACAATTAAAATAATGACGTAATTCTAAATACTAAGCACATCGAAGAATGTTAGAATATATTGTGCTTGAACAGGGTTTCAAATGTCTTGTCATCTGTCGTATCACCTGGTCAAATTTTGGATGTCCATTAAACAAGTGTTTTTTTTATATTTTTGATCGGATGCATAAAAAAACTTTGATTTGTGTGTTGGCGGTAACCATTCTGAATTTAAAAGTCAAATAAAGGTCAGTTTTATCTAAACATGAGAGATAAATTTATCAACTCCATATCATGCAGAAACTGAAAATTGAGCGTTAATGTACAACACAAATATAGAAAAGATGTGGGTCTGGCGGGAATTTTTTGTTTTGCTTATTTGAAGATGAGGGACACCAAAGATAGAATGTTATGCAGTACACCAATATTATGTAAAAACAAGCCAGTAAGACAGTAGTTTTTTCATAAGATCTGTATATATACAGACATGTATGTATATGCCAGGTGGGCATATATGGTGGTGACAATTATACCTTATAATACCATTTTTATACTGGGCTAAAGTAATTATAATAACTATGCTACTATTCGTAATAACTATACAAGAGATCTTGAATGCATTCATTAATATTTGTAAATATTTACATAAATTCGCCAGCTGTATGGTGTTTTTCACATTCATAAGATTACAAAATGATATAGCTGACGGAGATCGAACCAATACCTTTTTAATGTATTTTGTACGGGCTTCGCTAAAACGTGGACATATAAACAAGAAGTGAAATTCATCACCCAAATCATTACAAAGTTCACATACTCTCAAATTACGAGGGATATCAGTACGGCAACCAGACTCTATTGGAAGATAGTGGTTTCTGCAACGAAATTTCGCCATTGTACATCGCTGGTGATATGATAGTGTTATTAAATAATCGTCAAGATGCAGAGACGTTTTAAACATACTGTAGTTGATGCATTTGCTACTTATATTTATTTCAGCTGACCATTTCTGAAGGAAATGGTCCCTGATACGTTGCTGTAGTATGAATTTAAAATGGTTTGTAATAAATGGGAGACGTTGGTGTTCCCAAGCGCCTGCAAAACCACAACCTTCCAATATGTTTTTAACTGTCGCTACCCATGGTGAGCAAAAGGTGTCATTTTTGTACATTTTTAAAAGTATTTGAAACAGCAGACTTGATATTTTAAGGATTTTCCTCTACTTTTTTTATCCTAGCCCAAAACATGACCATTCTACTTTGTGTGATTAATGAGAGAGGCGTAGCTCCCAGTTCACCATATACCATATTGGTACATGTAGATTTGTTCACACCTAATACATACTTACAAAATCTGAGGTGTAACTTTTCTAGAATGTCTGTACCTTCATGAGCTCAGACCTCACACCCATATAGTAAAACAGGCTTTACTAACACATCAAATAGTTGTAATTGAATGTCTATTGGTAATTGCAGTTGTCTGCTTTTGCGCAGTAAAGAAACCATAGCTCTATTGCCTTTCTCATACAATTCTTTCTTGGCAACTGTGAATTTGCCATTGAAATTAAAATTTAAACCCAGGTATTTATAGTGATCAACTACATCCAGCTTATTTTCACCAAAATAAAATTCAGGTCTGTTTCTAGTTTTACCTCTCGAAAAGACAGTTACCTTTGATTTTGACACATTTATTTTTAGTTTCCACAGATGACAGTACTCCTCCATCAAATTTGTAAATCTTTTGGCGATTCAGCCAATAAGACAGTGTCATCTGCATACAGTAAAATACATAATTTTAAAAGAGCGAAAAAACAATCTGCACTCAAATGTCGAGCAAATTTCAATGTTTCATATTTCAGCCCAGGCTAAATACACACATTGTCAAAATAGCTGCAATTATTCTCTTATTTAAAAACATAAATGCCATGAACAAATCTAAATACCACTCAGTTTATTTCATTTACCAATTTCGCATTTATGCGAAAACCACCTTCCTTTTCCAAATTCGCATGTACATGCAATAATTGCATTAACCCTTTCAGGCCTGAATTTACAATTGTCATCTTCATCCACTACAAGCCGCGAATTGCTGTCGCAATTCTCGACTTGTAGTGGATGAAGATGATTTGATGTTGTTTAAAAATTAAAGAAAATTGTCATCAATTGGTAAACAAGTTTCATGGAGATATTCATTTTAAAACCCTTGGTTTTAGGAAAATTAAGTCTGTTTTCAGGGATCTAAGATGATGCTTTAATGCATCGTGAGGGCTCAAAGGGTTAATTGATTGGAGGAGATATAATTGATAGGAGATATTTTATTACATGTGAGGTTGAAAATTGCCAACCAGAATGGTCAGTGACATGGCCGCAATGTTCTCATGCGTTTTTAATTTGGGCGATGTGTGCATGCGCATAGCTATGACCTGTATTGTGCCCAGGGGCTACCTCAGGGTCTTCATTAAAAAAAGAAGTCGGTTTCTGGGGTAGTTTTATCAGGGGAAAGTCGGTGAAGGAAGAATTAATTAAGTATATACACACCTGGGTTCAGAAAATAAATATAGATATGGCCAATAGTTATGTTTTATTAAGTCGTTTTCACTGGCCATGTTGACCAGCTTGTTTTGTTGTCGATTTTTATTATTTTGTAATAAAAAAATATTTCTACGTATTTGTAGAGATCATTCTGTAATTCTCCGCACCATGCATTACAATACATAAATTAGAACCGCAACCATATACGTTTGCTTACCTTAGATCATAATGCAGATTAAGCCGATGATGTTAATTACTTAATTATGCCATTAAAAAAAATTGCCCAAAGTTATTACTTGGGCAACAAACCTAAATTTGTACAGTGAAATAATAAGAATATAAATCAATCAAAACACCTTGCACTTCTCATAATTTCTAGGTCCCCATTGAACATATAAGAGCAGCAACTGGACTAAAATGTGGTGTTATTAAAGTTAGATTGTATTGGTCTGCAGAAAGGGAAGTTAACTCAAAACATTATCACTGAACATCATTAAAATTTAATTCCATTCATGTTAGAAATTGTGTTTCTAAACAATGGCAATAAATAAGTGCGCAAAATATGCGCACCCACACTCACTGCAGATCTTTATATAGTCTATAATATCTACCACTTTGACATTAGTTCTAACTGCAAGGTATTTACTGCTGATTTGTCTGTGGTAGCGTCATCTCAGGTGCGCCATGTCGACTCAGACTAATCAAGATAATGACCATATTGACCGGCTGGTCGGTCATTGGGGGCCATAGCCAGAAACACAACTCCATCGTAAAAGGCAAGGCACACAGCAGTATCCGATTATTTATAAATTACCCAGAGACCAGGTTAATGATGTTTGCCTTTGCAAGGCAGAACTCGTGCTTCCTTCGTTTACAATTATTAAACAAAACATTATTATGAAGCAGTTAATCTTATTAGAGTTAGATTCAGAGTATTTGACAATTTCTGTCTGTTCATTTTGTCTTAGCGAAGCTACCTTTAAAACAGTCTTAAATGTAAGCGCTGTGGTGACGTAAAACATAATTGGGGCATGCTCGCGTGTTATTTGATGTCCGACAGACATAAACCACAGTAACGGACGCTGGCATTCTGCAGGTGATAGAGTTCAAATCATAATAATTCCACATACAAAGTATCTGTTACTACTGTTTTCCAGTAGTAAACCATTTTATTACATATTTCAGAAGATTTGAAGATGAAATTAGTATTACTGAAAAGGTACTATTTTAATATGACAATTATACAGTGCGTTTTGATTATAATGCCATTTATTTTTATCGTAAAATGGTAATATTTTCCAATACAGTATAATGTCGATGTTATAATAATACCATCTCATATAGACATATTAGTGAAATCTAGTAAAATCATTTTACTATAATCTGATAATAATAGAACAACGCGCATTTTTTACATGTGGTGGCACGACTATTAAATGTGTGTGCAATCTGCATACATGGCAAACCCATGGTCGAAAAAAATTAATATCAATCATCACGCACAAAATTTTTTTTTGTAAAACATGAGACATATGGGCGATGTAGACAAAATATCAAAAGTTTCCTATATTGTATAATAATATGGAATCAGAATTGTTCTGATGACGTGCGATGTACATTATCACTTACTTATTAACGGTGTTATTTAGCGGCAAACATGATTTTTCGCAAATTACCTTTGCAATGATAAATCACGCGATTATTGACTACCTCGTAAAGGAGGAGATGCATGGAGTTGTAGGCGCCCACCCCAAGCTAAATGAGTTGCCAATCTGGATATCATGATTCGTCTGTTCTTGTATCGTTTACATGTCAAGATTTGCAAAATTCACATTTTTGTTATTACTTGTTTCGTTTAAGCGATATTACTTTCTCAAACTCAATTAAAACATTGCTTATTTTAAAATAAATTATTTGAAGAAAAATAGTATAATTCAACAGGATAAGGGGTTTGGCACTTTTGTTTACGATATTAAACTTGGGTACAATTTTTATAACATCGACACATTAATTATCATTCTCCACGAGCTTGATGCTTTCATGGTTAATAAAAATCATAACATGCTTTCATGGTTAATAAAAATCATAACATGCAAAAATACCAGAATTGGTTCAGTGTCTTGTGTTTGTTGGGTCAGGTGTGTATATAAAATTAGTCAACAATGACAACAATTATCTGGATGCACATCCAACACTAATATAAATAAACATTGCTTCAACGTTTTAAAGCTAGATGTTCGCGCAAAAATATATTACCCCCTGCTACATACCATGTTGTAAAATATTTTTAGTTATAATTTTAGTCATTTTTATAAAACAAAACCATCACCTGTAATTTATACAGTATGAATAAAAAGGGTAGGTTAAACATCCTCCATGTCACATTTAGAGATGGCGATTTTTCTAGCTGACTGATCAACGATAATGCATATAAGATTCACCTATTATCGCCCATTATCGAGTATGTTTTTTATGGATTTACAAGCCTATCCACAGGACAGATTTATTTATTGCAAATGGTGCAGATGTGGAATATACAAAAAAAAATCATGGTGCTGTTTTTAAGTATATATATTTAAAAAACATTTAATGTCAAAATTTCAATCATAATTTCAATTCAGTCAGCTAGAGTAGCAGGTAACACTAATCCTTGAAGGGAATATATTCAAATTATTATTTATGTTTTGGCTGATTTTTACGTGTAAAACTTTGTAAATGTAATGTTCGTGACAACCCACCTAGCCCCCAGCTCCAGCTAGACAAAAATACCCAAATTTGTTCAATTTAAGATCAAACATATTTTTGATGGAAGGTATGTTGATTAAACACAAATTCTACCAGCACAACACTAATTTAATATACCAATAAAAATAACCAAAAAATTAAAAAGTGATTATCGCAATTGAAGAATTACTATTATATTATTTGCACTATAATTCGCATAAAATTTAATATCATACTTGCAGATACCACATCACACTGTTTTACCTGATTAATTTGCTTTTGATTAGTTATACAGTTATATAATTTAACTTTTCATTCACTTGAAGTTGTGCCCGCTACCGCGACCACAACTTCAAGTGGGTGAACATTACTCAGGCTTGTTTAATTTTAGACCAAACATTTTTGAATTTTGTTGTTTAAGCACTCATTTTATCTCCAATAATAGTGATTTGGTCAGCTAAAAAAACAGATTCAAACCGACCATAGTCGTGATAAGCGCTGAAAGGATTAACCCTTACAGCGCGGGGGTCGACTTTAGACGTCAGAATCTGACGTCTGTAGACGTCTCAAGTCGATCCCAGAACTGTAAGATTAAAAGAATCATAATTGCCGTAGACCCATAACATATGTAGGCCCTATTCAATTGAAGCAGAAAGTGCTAACTAGGACATTTATGATAATTTTAAATTTAAAAACCGTTTGGTCTCCATGGTTTGCATCAAGCTATTTCAGCGCTTTAAGTGTTAAACATGATGTGACGTGAGGGAACATCTGACAACCACGTCCGGTATAGTCTGGGCCGTACTTTAATTATTTATACCGGACACCCGACATCCTTGATGTAGCACGCGATCAAATCGCGCGAGAAAGAAACACTCAGAAAGCCTATACAAGCCACCTTGCCGTATCAGGTCTGACCGTCAGACTACCAGTCTGACCTTGACAACAGGTGTGTGTGAAGCGGGTACGAAAATGAGGGGTGCGAGCAACATGAATATTCATTATGACGTCACCGGTTTACTGACTGCAGCGTGGAGGTCACACTCAGGTCAGATTGTTTGGGCCGCCTGAATCAACTGTGAATTGGCCAGGGAGGAGGAGGGAGGAGGGGGATTCTAAACACATAGCACATATACGGGTTATCCAGGTTCTGCCGGTGGCAGACAACTGGATAGATGAAGATGATACAAGCCTGATACTGGTGGTCCCGGTCAATGCCCTGTAAATACCAAGAGGCCAATTCAAGATCCTCAATATTAATTTCATCATGAGCCCGTCACACACAAAGGGAAGTGAGATCAAAATTATCAAAATTGTTAGCGCAGTGAAAATTATTTTAACCCTTTAACCGCCAAATTATTGAATCTGAATTTTTCACCCACAACTTCAAGTGAGTGAAAATCATTCAGATTTAGTCTAATAAAATGGATGGAGGTTAACTGTTTTCAAATATTGCTGATTGATGTCACAATTTATATTTAACATGTTTAAAAGGTGGTACATAATGTGCTAATAAAAAATGAAAACCCGAATATATGCGGCACCGGCGGTTAAAGGGTTAAGAGATGAAGGGGTCAAAACAAAACCAAGGCTAAGTCAATGTTTCAGCTATTTGAGTTTGGGGTACCATAGTACAAAAAAAACAGTGTGCCATGTGTCCACCACAACATATCGTGAAAATAACCAATTTTGAAGACATAAGCGGCTATTTTGTTCAGGACAAAATCACGGGTAAGTCAAACATTTTTGTCCTATGGTACCCAAAACTCAAGTAGGTATAAAAAACTTTTAAATGACTTATTCTTGGTTTTGTTTTGACCCTTTCAAATGCATTCACATCGGCTTTTATATGACGTCAGAAATGAACTGAGAGCCGCTCACAGCGACTTTGTGTGTCTCCCACCAAACCTAAGAGGTATTCTGTCCAAGCAGTCATATTTATTCAAAGGTATTCTGGACTTAAAGAGTTAATGAGAAAAGACCATTTGGAAAATCGATGACGTCAATCGTTCAGGAAATTACCTCATTTCTCTACATAATAGAATTTCATTATTATTATTATTGATGAGATATATTTCATAACATTGCTTCAGTAAATGACGGATTTTTGGTCGGACTGACTGACTGACTGACTGACTGACTGACTGACTGACTGACTGACTGACTGACTGACTGGCTGGCTGGCTGGCAGGTTGACTACCTCACTCACTCACTCACTCACTCACTCACTCACTCACTCACTCACTCACTCACTCACTCACTCACTCACTCACTCACTCACTCACTCACTCACTCACTCACTCACTCACTCACTCACTCACTCACTCACTCACTCACTCACTCACTCACTCACTCAGTCACTCACTCACCCACCCACTCACCCACCCACCCACCCACTCACTCTCTCACTCACTCACTCACTCACTCACTCACCCACTCACTCACTCACTCACTCACTCAGTCACTCACTCATCCACCCACTCACTCACCCTAGTTTTTGGTCGGACTGACTGACTGACTGACTGACTGACTGACTGACTGACTGACTGACTGACTGACTGACTGACTGACTGACTGACTGACTGACTGACTGACTGACTGGCTGGCTGGCTGGCTGGCAGGTTGACTACCTCACTCACTCACTCACTCACTCACTCACTCACTCACTCACTCACTCACTCACTCACTCACTCACTCACTCACTCACTCACTCACTCACTCACTCACTCACTCACTCACTCACTCACTCAGTCACTCACTCACCCACCCACTCACCCACCCACCCACCCACTCACTCTCTCACTCACTCACTCACTCACTCACTCACTCACTCACTCACCCACTCACTCACTCACTCACTCACTCACTCACTCACTCACTCACTCACTCACTCACTCACTCACTCACTCACTCACTCACTCACTCACTCACTAATCTGATAGCGGATAGGTATATTTGGCAGGGTCGAATAGCCTTTATATCAGACAGTGTTTATTGGGTTAGATTACCCATCTTGTTATGACACAGTTGACCAGTGGCATCCATAATAATAGCTGCTCGTTCTGACACCTCTTAACGACTATATCAATATTATTAAGTTGACACTCTGCAACGTTATTTTTTCTGAGAAATAAAATGGAATGGAATATGTCATGACTATTTTCATTAAACATATCGGTTCAAGTATAGTACTCCACTCCAGACCACGCCTAATCCGGTATTGTACTAATATGGTAATGTGACTAAATGAAACCCGTGATTACTTTGAGTAGAGTACCATACTTAGCACAAAATGTCCTAGTTTTACGTGATTCAAATATTGTTCTTGTATGATATACTTGCTTTTCATCTGAATGTAATAAATTAGTGTGCCTAAACCAATGTCGTGTAAAGATGTAATCGGTTTTATTGACATAAATTATGTGAAAAGATGTCTACTATGGATAATGAAAGGGTAAACGCCTATGCAGGGAGGAAAAGGTCACAGTTCACCTGGCACCTTGTTTACGGCACAGAAGCATTGATCACATGATCTAGGCAGCTATAAATAGTCTGCGAGTCTACAAACTGGATTATATGTGGACACGGGAAGCCGGGTGTGTGTGTTGTGGCTGCCCCGGCAAACACAAAACATTTGTATAACATTTGTACGATGGCGGGCCAACGTCGAAGCCGACGTTGTACAAATGTTATACAAATGTTTCGTGTTTTCTGGGCGCGGTGGTGGTGCTTCAACTTCGTGGCTGGGGATAAATTTTTCCACCGAAGCGCCAAATTGAAGTTTGCTAATCGCATATTTATACACATTGTATATTTTTGAATAAAATGCATCCAATATCAAATGGTATAATTGAAGGGGTCAGAACAAAACCAAGGCTAAGTCAGTTTTTCAGATATTTGACTAAAGGGTACCATAGGACAAAAAAACAGTGTGCGATGTGTCTACCACAACATATCATGAAAATAATCAATTGACAAAGCGGCCATTTTGTTCGGGACAAAATTATTGCTAAGTTAATCATTTTTGTCCTATGGTACCCCAAAATCAAACATCTGAAAAAATGAAAAATGACTAGGCTTGTTTTTGTTCTGACCCCTTCAATTATATTCCAATGAAATAATGACGTTCCGAAGTCTCATTGTTAACTAGATGTGACTGTTTTTGGCTTGAAGACATTGGAAGCATCCCCTTTGGATATTTCCAGGTCAGTCCAACAAAAGTAGGATGGCTGCTGTCGTCAAGTGGTAGCCCTCACACGTAACGTTGACCCAATGCTGGTTCAATGTTGGTCCACCGTCTACGACGCTGGCCCAATATTGAACCAGCATTGGGTCAACGTCACACTGCTGCTATGCGGTCATCTGCCATATTATAGAGATCGGGACCGCATAACTAACAGGGTGGATGAAATTACTGAAATGTAAATGCATTATTCCAATAAGTATTTCTGACTATTTCTGTGGTACAAACCGTGTTATCATGATTTTTCAATCCAAAAATATGAAATCTCAAATATTTAAAAAATATTTAAAAGAATTGAAACCCCAAATTAGATGTTTTTTTTATGTTTCTGAAAGTTTAAAAAACGTTGATTTTATAAAATAATATTTTGTTTTCATGTAGATCACTCCATTATAATTTTTCTGTATTTCAGAACAATTACGTCAGATAGATCACAAAATTAATGCTATGCTAGTAACCCAGCAACACATAACATTTATATAACATTTGTAGAATGTTGGACCAACGTCGAAGACGTTAGGCCGACAAATATTATAAATGTTACAAATGTTATACAAATGTTTTGTGTTTGCTGGGAAACAGACCCCAATTTCCTCTTCGTGATCACTGGTCATTAATAACTAATGAATTATATTGAATCACCATGGTCATCAACTTACATAACCAGCATATCGTGGCAACAAATTGTTATCCAACTTCGGTGGGATTCAATCAAGAAATTACGACGCAGCCCTAAAGTGGAATGTAATCAGTGTAATATCGGTGATTAAGATTACGCTTAATAGACAAAAAAAACAAAAAAATAGACACACAAAACATACTTACTTAGTTAGGTAATTATAATTAAGCATAAACAAAATATGAATGTTTTTCAAGTTTATAGAAATAGAATATATTATAGCAAATCTAGTAATACTTTGAGCTAAAAAATGGAAGTTTGCTTAGAACACCGTCTAGGGCAAACTGGGCAGATGGACTTCCTGTGACATAATGACATGTAATTAAAGGCCATGTGACGTGATTTCACTTTAGCAATACAAATCAAGTATATATCACAATGGGTTTCCCCCTAAATTCTCAGACTATTTTAGTCTACTACCGTTTACCAATTATTGTCAAAACTGAAAACGTAGGCCCTACACTTTCGCGTGTTTTTTGTGTTCATACGTGAACTGAATTAGATTTATATAGGCTTGGTTCGACGGGGTGAAGACGGGTGAGACAATTCGAGACGCTGGTCAGGTGCAGTCATGGTGATGGCCAGCATTACTAGTGATGCAGCAGCATTCAGGCAGCGTTTGATGTTTTAACTTTCGTGTTGACTTTGGTCAGATTTATAAAATCAAACAGTAGGCCTGTAACAGCAAATACTACATATAGCCTACATGTAATATAATCAGCCAGGCATCCTAACATCTCATGACGTAAATAATAAACTCCGCTCCTAACTTTCGCATTTGGAAAAATCGATCCCTGAGGGTTAAAACAGGTGGCCGAGGAATTCCCAAAAATAAATTAAAATAGAATAAAGGATGACTTGTGCAGAGTAGGCAGGGGACTACATGTGGTCATTATTCAGCTGCCGATCATGTGACTGTGGATTATGAATGCAAAAATAAATGTCTTAATACCACTTAAATAGATGTTGTCGCAATTCGCTGCATATTACCCATAAATGTGTCATTATATAATGTTAAATGTTCGATTCATATAATTACATATTTTTACGGTTTTATAAGTGTGTTTTCAGCGGCACTTTTTCAAAACACATGTGGTCAAAAAGAGTTGAGTAGTAGTAGTAAATTATTGCTTTACGTCATTCTTCGGCACAAATGGTCATTTAAGTGACATTGTAATAGGATGGGAAATTTGTAGTTAATTGATGAGATAAATGATGAGATAAATGAGAGCATTTCCCATCGCTCGCACGATAAGGGGTTCTGGGCATGTCTAGGGGATCTACTCCCAGACATGCCCAGACGGCCGGAGTCTTGGGTCTCGCTATGCAATTTATTGCTGAAACTCCGTGGCATCTCGCACAGCTCCGCTATCCTCGGGTCGGATAGTCCCCGGAATAACAATAGGGAGGGTAACCCTATTCATCAGACGTGAGAGACCTAATGTCAAACACTCTGTCGGTTATTTAAGGCTACAACGGCCTACACCAGCGCCTGCACTGATGCGAGAGCTGCATTAGCACTCCAGTTGAGCGGAGGAGCCAGGGTTCGCCACTGGCAATCCGCCTAAAGATATGACCAAATACGAGGAATTCCCAAAAATAAATTTAAAAACATAAAGGATGACTTGTGCAGGGTAGGTCTTTAGTCAGCTGTCGATCATGTGACTGTGGACTGTGGTAAAAATAAATGGCTTAATACCACTTAAAATAGATGTTGTCGCAATTCGCTGCAGTTACCCATAAATGTGTCATTATATAATGTTAAACGTTGGATTAAGATAATTACATATTTTTTACGTTTTGATAAGTGTGTTCTCAGCGGCACTATGTTAAGATACATGTGGTCAAAAGAGGTGAAATGGTGATGATTATAACATTACTTCAGGTACACTTCCACGGAAGGTGAGAGCGGGGATATTGACTACATCACAACAAAAAATAAAAAAAGTTAATCATCCGAAATGATAGAGATTGGGAGCAGCAGCATGTGGCGTTCATTGCTTGTGACACTCCAAATGACTCCCGATTTGAATTGTTTTAACCTCTAAAGCGCTGAATCATTCTGTGTAAATCATGGAGACCAAAGGGTTTTTCAATTTAAAATCATCATAAATGTCTTCGTTAGCTCTTTCTGATTCATTTGAACACCTATGTTATGGGTCTCCGGCCATTATAAATAATTTTACTCTTACAGTGCGGGAATCGACGTCAGAATCTGACGTCTACAGACGTCAGATTCTGACGACTAACGTATATCCCCGCGCTGTAAGGGTTAATCCTTTAACCCTTTAACCGCCGGTCCCGAATATATTCGGTTTTTTATTAGCACTTTATGTACCACCTTGTAAACATGGCAAAGATAAAATGTGACATCAATCAGCAAGATTTAAAAAGAGTTGACCTCTATCTAAATAATTTTCACTCACTTGAAGTTGTGTGTTGCGTCAGCAAGACACAACTTCAAGTGGGTGAGAATTCAAATTGAATAATTTGGCGGTTAAAGATGGGAAACAGGATTTAAATCACGTGGAAGAACAAATCTTATATCTGATGCAAGGAGTGTTTCGAGCAAACAGCATATTTGAATGTGGAAAACATACATAATTATAGCATTAACACATAGACCGCTAAGCGCGGCTATGATGTTTTATTCGCTGATCAAATCACTGTTATTGGGACTAAAATAATTGTTCAAACATCAACATATAAAAAAATATGAGTCATTTTCACCCACGTGTTGTGGGTTGTGCAGCGAGACACAACTTCGAGTGGGTGATTTTTTTATTTATTTCTTTACTTTAGCGCTTGAGTGTTAACGTCTATATGTCAAGCTGAGATATCGTAAACTTGTGGAAGGGCATTGGAAGAATACACATGTCTCGGGTTGGCAATATTTATTTTAAGAAAGGAACCTATTTCTTGTGACAATTCTGTGTGATTTCAGCAAAACCAGTCCACGTATTGCTTTAAAAATAACAGTATAATATGATAATTGGGGAAGCTAGTTCATGACGGACGATCTCATTTCTTGCTGCATTATTGTCCCTATCTGTTGCTTGCAGACCATGGCCGGATATGGTGATATATGAAGATGGCCGATGGTAAAGGATAAATGAGCACTTCTCAACGTTAATTGAATACAGATCGTCTCTTCACTATATTCTAAGGTTGAATGATTCACATTGTCTAGTACTATAGAAAAAAACATCGTATCATCACTTTTTTAGTTTTTGAGCTGGTAATAATTTTGTAAAATTCGAAAAAAGGAAAATATATATTTAAGGATAGGCTATTGAAAGCAGTATATCTTTCAATCTCAAGGCTGTTACCATGGTTACTGTTTCGTATATTAGAGTGCTGCAACATATTATTGTTCGGTTTCCTCGACTTCGATTCTCTTTCACACTAACTTTTGTGATTTTGTTTTAGAAGATCAACAATTTTCTGAACAATCTAACAAATTCACTGACTTTTTTGTCTGATTTCCCCCTCACCCGTGGTAGCCCTGTAGGCCTATCTGACAGTCCTAAATTGATGAATGCTGTCATCTGGAATACATCTGCGACTGCAGTAGATTTGATTTGAGTGGCAGATACACTCTTCCATATCCAAGGCTACGATATATATACGCTATACGCTGATATATTATAAAGGTTCCAAGCGTATTTGTTCAAGTCGAAATTGCCCACGAAATTCATAAACTATTCTGTGGTAGGTGCTTAATAATATTAAGCAAATAATTTAATATGAAGGATGGCTATTTTTCGTTAATATCAATATTTTGAAGCTGAATATTGAGCAATAATGTCAGCTTTGGAAATGAACGATAGAAGCAGCAGTTCAACAGCACGAGGGTTGCTTGTCAGTATTAATACATGTGGACTGGGGCCTTGGTGTAGTGGTTGATGCTGCCTGCTTGGAAAGTCAGAGATCGCGGGTTTGTTCCCGCTCTGGCGAGCAGGTTCCAAAGAAAAAAAAATGTTTTCCCCGCTCACTCGTAAAGGAGCCTCCGTGATCGAGAAGTAGCGTACTCGGACTCAGTGCTTGAATTTCTAATCCTGAGTCTGGAGGCCACTGTCATCTCATTCATCTCGTCATCTATCAGGAGGTTCTCCTGGCCCAGCTAAGCCTATATGTGTACAAAAGGGGCCTAAGACACCATTCATTCATTTATTCATTCATTTATTCATTCATTAATTCATTCATTCATTCATTCATTCATTCATTCATCCAGTCATATCTTGCGAGCCATGGTTTTAAAATGCTAACGTTTTACAGTAAGAAATAACAAAATTAAAATTGTTATGTCTCTTGATGTTGTTGCCAAATAATGTCTCATCATCATGATCATATAGAATATCCCCAACAAATATCAGAAATACTCGATCATACCAGTCATGTAGCATGTAGGCCCTATATGAGATGCATACACAAAACACACTTTTTTGTCTGACATTTCCGAGGAGGTTGGCACCTTTGAAATACTTGATTGATCGACTCGATTTTTGTTCTTCTCGCTTCAGGTGTTCTTTGAAGTACGACTTTAATATATATACCAAGTCAACTTTACATCTCCATCTATTATAACCAGACGTGTACGGTGAGCGTGTGCATCAAATTAGGTCTATGCTCGTATAATCATATAGTTGTGCGTATGTGTAAAGCCATGGTGTGCGAGTAGCGGTTGTAAATCATGTAAATAGGGCCAGTTGTGCCAGACAGGTGCAGAAATAGCCTACACAAAAAACGCAAGATGAAGATATGGCAGACATTTCTTTTTGTATTTTTTGGCGGACATATCTTGTGGCTGACATAATTGTTCTGCGTTTTTGGCGGACACATCTTGTGTTGGACATTTCTTTTTTGAGTTTTTTTCGGACATATCTTGTGGCGGACATTTCTGTACTTGGCGGACACAACTGGCCCTAGCCTGCTTACAAATGAAATGAAATGAATCGGGCTTTAGGCCACCTTTGTGCACATATAGGCTAAACTGGGCTAGTACAACCTCCTGAGGATGGTGAGATGATTGAGATGACACTGTCCTCCAGACACAGGACTCGAAATTCGAGCCCTGGCGGTCTGAGGCCGAGCACGCTACCTCTCGGTCATGGAGGCTCCCCACAATACTGACTTTCACACGTGGATGGGTAAGAAACATTTTTGTTTTTTTCAAACCGCTGAGACCGGGAACCGAACCCCGAACTCTGGCGTGAAAGACGGTGGTGCTAACCACTACCCTAGGGCCCCCGCCCAACCTGCTTACAGCGCAGGTCAAAATATACGCGTTTGTCTAAGTAATGGTCTCACCAAACAAGTTATTCTCATTTTCGACCACAGGAACACTTAATTTCCCCTATCACAATATTACAATAAACCATTTCTGAGAAATATGCGATGCGTATGATATCGTGCAAATGGATCATCACATAATAGTTATGTAGCACACGTTGGCCTATACGCTTTAGCGTATGCTGCATCTGTACAAATTTGTGTCTGACGCTGGCGAACTACAATTCACGTTCTTTATGTAAGATAAATATTACAACATGATCTACAGGTGCTTTGTGAAAAGCTGATGAGACTTTTTATGCATGGTATGTGATTTGAAATGAGCACACCCACGCACACAAAATGATATGGATACAGGTTGTACATAATGCGGATCACGTATAATAACATATAGTTATTATGAATAATGAACTATCCCGGCCGGGGTATGGCTGCATCAAAATAATGAGCATCTCTAGAGATTAGACACCAGCAAACACAAACACATTGACCAAATCTTGTTTTAATGTTGGTCCGGCGTCGCAGACGGCGGGCCTACACTAAAACAACATCTGAAGGTTTTTGCGTGAATCTACCTGTCATTTATGATATGTCTGGCTGCAGGCTGACCTTGATTCTGTATTAGTCCCCCTGAAATCCTTGCAGATCTTTGCCTTTGCTTTCACAGCACGCGCCATGTGTTCTGCAAGGCTTAATTCAGGTCAGGCTGACAATGGGATAACAACCGATTACACAACAGGGGGTTCTATGACCGATAAAGATTCCTCTTTTGGCGGCGCAGACTGAGTGGCTTCACTATTAACCCTTTAACCGCCGGTGTCGCATATAGTCGGGTTTTCCATTTTATATTAGCACATTAAGTACCACCTTTTAAACATGGTAAAGATAAAATATGACATCAATCAGCAATATTTTAAAACAGTTGACCTTCATTATGTCAAATCTGAATAATTTTTACTCACTTGAAGTTGTGGATCGCGTCAGCGAGACACAATTTCAAATGGGTGAAAATTAAGATTGAATAATTTGGCGGTTAAAGGGTTTATTCTTAGCATACTGATGGCGACTACAGTTGACGATAGTATTGTTTTCTCATGTTTTAATTGTCTTGTATAACCAGGTTTTAAAAATTAAATATGTCCCAAAGCTGTGATAATCACATACATTTCAACCTAGATTTTGAAAATTAAACTAATTTTTAGTTACTTGAAGTTGTGGATCGCGGTAGCGAGACACAACTTCAAGTGGCTGAAAATTTATTGGCTCAGTGGTCTAAAAGCTAACAAATGACGATCAAAATTTATGAACAAGACCTTGTGGCGCTTATAAGCCCATTTTAAGTGTTTTATTTGCCCAGCAGAAATATGTAACGATATGTAACGATTTTCACTAAGCGTTTTACGGCTGGGGATATTCTAACCTATTACCATTCTCTTATTTTGCATTATAGATCTTAACTTTTCCAATGCAATTACACGTCTTAGTAGGACGGGCCTCAAATCTCAAATAAAGCACAGATTCACAATTTCCACGTAGAGATCAAAGTGAAATATCCTGGTTTTGAGACATCGTAATTAAAATAAGTGCATTGAATGTGTAAGTATCGACATGTCTCCAACTGCCGCGTATATATGTCCTATACAAGGATCTGTGCCCACGCAGTCCTATACAGGGATCTGTGCCGTGATTTATTGGACTTGTCTCATCCACAGTCTGATCAGGTGTTCTACTGGACAGGGACAATCCATCACCTTCACCTCCTAGCAAACACTATATGGGACCCAATGCTGGATTAATGTTGGTCCAGCGTCGCAGACGCTGGACCAACATTAAGCCTACATTGGCTCAATGTATGGTGATTTCATCAACACAGTAACTATCCCACCAGACGCGTGTGTTGAGTAACTGTTGTGTTATTGCTAGGCCATCGATGTAGACAGTGGCCAACAATAATCGGGCATTAGTTCATCGTCTCTCCTGATTTCTTGGACGAGATAATGGCCTGATTTTATTTATCATCAACCCACCGTCCACAACGTCGGCCAAGCATACAAGTAGAATCAGATCGGTGTCTCATGTTTATTGTAATGTTATCATACTGGATTCGCTTTCCACCGTAACTTATTGGGTTGGGGTGGACGCGGGCCTCTGAGCTCGGTCCTCTGGGGATTAGGCGCGTAACCTGGAAGTAGCGGTTTTGAATGCCGAATTACGAGCGTATGTTTATTTTATAAGGCGGCATTGATAACATGTATGATCACTCATAAACTTAATATTCAAATGCATAAGCACCTTCGCACGCGTTCGCTATGGCCCACACACGCGCGCATATACACGCTCATGAACGCACGTACGTATACATTATGCGCGTAGGCCTACAGACGCATACGCACACACACTACACACATAAACATGATAAACCCATGCCAAAGTGAAATGGTGGTGGCTCATGATGCTGTATATCACCCTCTGCGTTCGCGCGTTCGCGCGTTCGTGCGTACATGTACGTGCGTGCGTGTATGTCAAAAACATTATAACGAGAAAATAATTCGTGAGGTAATTACTCCTGGAAAGACAATTAGCTGAAGACGACGAGCAGACCTCATTAGGAAGTCACCCATCTCATAGATCTTCATCAAGGCGGAAGTCTCCAGAAATCACCACTGTATACTGTACAGTCCCAGTAAACTCAAAACGCTTGTATAGCATTTATACAACGTCGGCCCAACGTCAAAGACGTTGAGCCGGCGTTGTATAAATGTTATACAAATATTTAGTTAGGACTGGCCTAAGACCGGAAAGAGGGGTGCTGTATCTGGGAAAGGGTTCACAATTCTGTACACCAGTCCTTATGAACATGTGCAATATAACGTTTCAGGTCCTTAGAAAGAGCCATATTTAAGGAGTTACCTAAACCGGCGGTACAACATTTGTCCACATTTCTAGAATTGTTCCCAGGGGTCTCTAGATACAAAATCTGGTTGATGACATTGCCGGAAATGGGGGCGGACTGAGAATTTGACACTTTTGTACACCTACCCGATTTTTAGAGAAAATATTCGCTAAAATATGATTTTCGCGTCATTCTCAATCTATTATAACGTTGGGCCATTTAAACGAAATATTTTTGGATTTATTTTTTTCTATTGATCAGGTCATATATCTGTGGAGATAAAATAGTTAAAAAAATATAATTTTGCACTAGCAGCCTACCTCTAAGGGCTATTTTAGATATTGTAAATATGTCGCAAAATGCAATTTTTCAAAAATTTTCATTTTTTTCATTTTTGTTTTGCATATAGTTTGGGATAGCAGGTTCGTTTCTGCACGAAAGTCTCCATGAGCGGTACGAGTTGGTTCAGATACATCCCTTAAGTCAGAATTAGGTTACCAATGCTTGATTCGTCCAGTTATTGATCATTATGGTCAATTTCAAAATGGCCGCCGTAAAATCCATGGTTTTTTCCCGAAATGTATTATTGAACATGGTTTTCTTAAATTTCGCATCACAAGCACGGTTTGAGTGTCTAATCTTACATTTTATCGCTCGTTCAAGTATTTACAAATGCTGGGATGTGATATTTAAGACTCAATCCAAGATGGCTGCCAGAAATGATCAAGAAAATGTTAAAAAAATTACATTTTCTTGCAAATATTTTCGAAGCACATGTTTTATCATGTAAGAAAACCCCCACGATCGGTGTCATTTGGTTCAGAGACAACCCTTGAGTGAAAATCATAATTTTATGATTAGTGCTTGAATTGTAGAGTAATTAATCAATCTGTGTGATTTTAAAATGGCCACCGTGAAATCAATGCTTAATCTTCAAATGCATAATTCAGCATGGTTTGCTTATTTTTTATCGCAGAAGCACGGTTTTCGTGTCTATTATTATATTTTAATGCTGAATGAATCCACTGAATATATATATGTATATTTAAGGTGCTAGCATATGTTATATAAGAACCGATCCAAGATGGCCGCCGTAAAAATGGCAAATAATATTTTCGAAACTTTTGAAAATAGTTCATGAGCACACGTTCTGCTCTGTACGAAAACCTCAGTGAGCGGTATTATTTGGTTTAGAGGCATATATCAAGTCAAAATCAGGTGATTAATTCTTGATTTATCAATTAAATAATCATTATGGCGATTTCAAAATGGCCGCCATTAAATAAATGCATTATTGAACATTGTCTACCTAATAGTCATATCATAAACACGGGTTTGATGTAATATCTTGAAGCGACACAAACAGGCTAAAAACATAAAAAAATAGGTAATTTTCCTTTGGCTTCTTAATATGACCATTGGATGTGATCATGTACATAGACTGAAACTGCAAAAAAAAAAAATTGTGCTGCACATTTACCAATTAAGCGAAACATAGAGACGAAATTCCCATATATCTTATTTTGGATATATACTACAGCAACAAATGTCACTTTTGTAGTGGCTTACATAATTTTCAAGGTGGCTGTTATCACTTCTTCACTGGCCAAGATCACTTTTGCAGCTGCTGAGATAACTTTTAAAATCGCTGTGATCACTTCTTCAGTGGTCAAGATCACTTTTGTAGTGGCTGATATAACTTTTAAAGTGGTTTTAATCACTTATTCGGTGGCAAAGATCACTTTTGTAGTGGCTGAGATGACTTTTAGAATGGCTGTAATCACTTCATCAGTGGTCAAGATCACTTTTGTAGTGGTTTAGATAATTTTTAAAATGGCTGTGATCACTTTTTCAGGGGCTAAGATCACTTTGTTGTGGCTTAGATAACTTTTTCAGTGGCTGACACCAGTTTGTTAGTGGCCAAGATCACCTTTGTAGAGGCTAACATAACTTTTAAAGTTGCTATAATCACTTCTTCTGTGGCCAAGATCACTTTTCTAGTAGCTGAGATAACTTTTAAAGTGGTTCTAATCACTTTTTAGTGACCAAGATCACTTTTGTAGTTGCTGACTTAACTTTTAAAGTGGCTGTGATCACTTCTTCAGTGGCCAAGATCACGTTTGTAGTGGCTGAGATAATTTTTAAAGTGGTTATAATTACTTTTTCGGTGATCAAGATCACTTTTCTAGTGGTTTAGATAATTTTTAAAGTGGCTGTGATCACTTCTTCAGTGGCTAAGATCACTTTGTAGTGGCTTATATAACTTTTTCAGTGGCTGACACCATTTTGTTAGTGGCCAAGATTACCTTTGCAGTGGCTGAGATAATTTTTAAAGTGCCTATGATCACTTATTTAGTCGTCAAGATCACTTTTGTAGTGGCTTAGATCATTTTTAAAGTGGGTGTGATCTCTTCTTTAATGGCCAAGATAACTTTTGTAGTGGCTGAGATAACTTTTAATGTTGATGTGATCACTTCTGCAGTGACCTAGATCACTTTGTAGTGGCTTATATAACTTTGTCAGGGGCTGATACCAGTTTGTTAGTGGCCAAGGTCACCCTTGTAATGGCTGAGATAACTTTTAAGGTGGCTGTGATCTCTGGAGTAAACACCAAAACAGTGTTTCTATAATGATCATCACGTAGTACATGTTTAACAATTACAAAAATTAACGGGAACTGAATGTTTATTTTTAGGAGACAAGGTTTTAGGTCACCGGGGCCAAAGCTGAACAAACTCATATTTTCTTGTCATTTTCACTGCTGCCATTTTAGATTAAAGTACTTAACATTACTTTTAGTGGATTCACTGAAAACTAAAATGCAAAAATAATTACAAAGATCGTGTTTTTAAATGACTTATATTATGCACAACATGTTCAATGAAGCCTTCATAGAGTATCCATTGATTTCATGGCGGCCATTTTGTAATCAGCCATAAGTATTAATTACTTAACAAATCAAGCATTAATAACCTGATCTTGACTCATAAGACGTCTCAGAAATAAATAATAACGCTCATGGAGGTTTTCATACAGATATAGAATAGAGCGTGTGCTCATAAATTATTTGTAAAATGGTGCGACATTTTGACAATGTTGCGGCGGCCATCTCGAATTTCTACTTTTTTCCCATGTTATAATACTTTTAATGGACATAGTTTGGATTGAAAAGTAAGATTAGACACTTACCCGGTAAATCGTGTCTGTGAGGTAACTGTGTGACAAACATGTTCAATAATGCATTTTATGAGAATTACCGGTAATTGATTTCACAGCGACTATTTTGAAATAGGCCATAATTATTAATTGTTCTACACATCAATCATTAATCTTCTCATTTTTGTTCATGGGTACGTGTCTCTCAATAAAATGATACCGCTCATGGAGGTTATCGTACACCATTAGAGCCTGTGCTTATAAACTATTTTCTTCACCATTTTCTGGCGGCCATCTTGGATTCGGTGGTAAATATCACATTACAGCATTTGTAAATACTTATGCGCGCATTAAAATGTAAGATTAAATACCAAAACTGTGATTGGGATGTAAAATTTGAGAAAACCGTGTTTGATAATACATTTCAGGAGAAATCATTGATTTTACGGCGGCCATTTTGAAATTGACCATAATGATCAATTACTCGAACAATCAAGCATTGGTTACCTAATTCTGACTTAAGGGATGTATCCGAGCCAAATGGTACCGCTCATGGAGACTTTCGTGCAGAAGCGAACCTGTTGTCATAAACTATATGCAAAAAGATGGGAAAAAATTACAGTTTAAAAAAAAATCATTTTGCGACATATCTACACTATTCAAAATAGCTCTTCGAGGTGGGATGCTAGTACAAAATTATAAAAAAAAATACTATTTTATCCCCACAGATATATGACCTGATGTATAGAAAAAACTAAATACAACAATATTTGATTTAACTGGCCCAACATTGTGATAGAGTGAGAATGACTCGAAAATCATATTTAAGCGAATATTTTCTCTAAAAATTGGGTAGGTGTACAAAAGTGCCAAATTCTCAGCCCGCCCCCATTTCCGGCAATGTCATCAACTAGATTCTGTATCTAGAGATCCCTAAGAACAATTCTAGACATGAGGACAAATGTTGTACCCCCGGTTTAGGTACCTCGAAAATCTGGTCCCTCTGCTGCTGTACTAATAGCACTCAAACAGACTGAAGCCGGGCCTCGGAGTTCGGGAACTCTTTTCCTAGTTTGTGTTTACTTTTCAGTGAGACGGCTGTCACAATGATGGGCCAAATCCTTAGACGCTGGTCGGCATTCTGCTAATGTCTACCGGGATGTGCAGTCATATATTCTTGTTGTAGCAAAACCCCCCATATTTTGTATGTTTTTGTCCCGAAGTTTGACCTATGACTAATGGGAATATTTAAACAAAATTTTGCTCTACATGTAATATTCGTGATAACAATTTAATGTTGAAAAATTCCGATTGTCAATTATGTGTCAATGTTTGAATAAACAATAATATTTAGAGTAAAAGCCCTTGTATTATAATTATATGTATTAAGCAAACCCACAAACCATGTATACAGCCTAACATCGTGAAAGATACATTTCGAAAAAAAACGACAGTTTCCATGACGTAAGAATATCAAGGTATGATAATAATAGCACCAGAGAGAAATAAAGATTGATGATTCCCAACTTCAAAAGGCAAATCGATCTTCACTATCACATAACGTGAAACATATGTAGCTACTAATAAGTGAGACATGAGACAGAAATGCACCCTGTGACTCCTCGTCTGGTTCTGATATATTT